>UYYA01004360.1:0-117505 GCA_900624975.1 Angiostrongylus costaricensis
AAGATTGAGCAGCTCAAGCATTCTTTTAAGAGTGCCATCAAGCGCTCTATTTTGAAGCCATACATGTTTATTTCTTCTTCTTGTTGTATAAGGAGTTCGAATATATAAAGGGCGGTAACGTCGAAGGACTCCATCACGCAGGCGCTGTTAGGCTGCGCAGTACGTAGACGATCCAGAAACATCCGGCTATTCGTAAGATGGGCTGTAATGTGTTTCAACAACTGGTTAAATATTAGGGTTAAAAACCATGTTATCCTGCCGTTGGCCCGTCTACGCAGCTAATGATAAGTCTAACCTTAAATAGTGATGGATCGTTAGACGCAAGATCATCGCTGGATACTAACTTATGAGTTTTTATAAGTAAGTACAAGACGGGGCATGTTGGTAAGTCAACACTAAGTTGAGAGATAACTTAAGGTTTTAAACCAGTAGCCCTTGCCATTTTGGCCCATTCGTGGTTTAGTTTTCGGTATTTACTTTTGAATTCCTCCTCAGATGATGGGCGATAAAGCGATGCATCTTCAAGATGCTTTTTCGTTATCCCCACATCTAACTGATGAGGAATTACGACAAACTCTCCACCCTTATCACTAACGGATAGTCTTATGGTTTTTAACCTTATCAGCTCTCGTACCTTTCGCATACCACGTCTTTGCACTAGAGTGAGGTTTGAGCTGTATCTTTTCGCGCGATAGTGATTAAGGGCTTTGAGAGTTTCATTCGCAAACATCCGAAATTTAACATCAACTTCATTATTGGGCTCTTGCTGTCTAAAGAACGTCGGGGAAAATGGTGCTATTGGTAGGGCCCCCACTTGATGTTGTTCGCACCTATTTAGCGCTTCATCTCTAGCTTTTTTTGCGGAGTCTATCTTGAAGTTCATGTAAACCACATGCGACCCTACGCAAGATTATCTTAGAAATGGGTTCAAATGGCAAGAAACTGGGCCCCAATTCTAATAACGAGCGCGCACCGTCAGGGAGAGTTATGCCTCCTAACACGATTAGCCTTGAATTTTCTTGCACATTACCTATCCTAATGTGACCCGTTTGATGTTCTTTAGCGATATTTTTGTGCGCTATTGAAGTTGTGTTATGTTATCTAGTGAAAAGGTCTTCAAAATTTTTTCGCAAAGCTACTTTAGCATTAGACCTAATAGAGTTGCAAATCAACAGTGACCCGTCCACTATTCTCCTCCAGAGGCCGTCCTCCAAATATTGAGCACAAAAGTTTTCCTTCACCTCGCACTTCTTCCACTTGGCGAACATCTCGTTTTGTCGGCTTTGTAGACAAGTGGTAGAGACGGTGATTGCATGAGCTCGGGTATAGTTTATCTGATCTCCTGTAAGACGTGCGGTGACGAATACATTATCGAAACGGGTAGACCCCTCTGTGTCCGCATGAAAGAACACCTAGCCGGCAAAAATAGACCAAATACCCCACTTGGCATGCATAGGACCCGGAGACATAACGGCGACGACTTCGAAGTATGTGTCACGATCCTCGCACGCGAATCAAGAACACAGGCGCGAAAAACTCTCGAGGCACTCTGGATTATTTCCAGAAATCCGAAAATGAACCGCAGGGAAGAATGCCTCATTATCACGCGTGATATTAGGCAGTATATAAAACTGTTATTCTGATGGCAGGGGCACATTACGCTTCCATGTGATTTCTGTGCGGTTGGTCTCTACGTGACATACTTAGTGGAAACCTCATAGGAAGCGGTGAGTGTGCAAAGCTGTGTTCAAAGTGATTGAAATCTTGGTTTGGAGCTTCTTTGTTTGGTTATCGAGGCGTCTGGCCGAGTGGATTGCTATCAACTTGACCTTTCCAGGCTCTGAGGAAGACGAAATTCGCCGAAACGTCAGCTTATTCGTGAACAAAGAATAATGACACCTCGCGTTTGCTCAATAATAACACGAAGAAAATTACTTGATCAATGCCGAGGTTAATAGAAAGTCGGTCGTGGCAGTGACTTACCTGCGCATATTGGAGGTTAAATATGCCGTGCTTTTAGCCAAAATACCCTTCTTATTCTTAAATTTCGCTTCCAAGAAATCACACCTTATTTCCTTTCAAATTTTATCAGAATTAACTGAACGTTGTCAGAGATAATGAAGGGAGTTTAATTAAACTGTAGCAGTCCATTTCTGAAAAATGAAAATTTGTGAGAAAAAGAACATTTCCTGAAGTGGTGAGTGGGAATCGTAATAANGGTATAGTTTATCTGATCTCCTGTAAGACGTGCGGTGACGAATACATTATCGAAACGGGTAGACCCCTCTGTGTCCGCATGAAAGAACACCTAGCCGGCAAAAATAGACCAAATACCCCACTAGGCACGCATAGGACCCAGAGACATAACGGCGACGACTTCGAAGTATGTGTCACGATCCTCGCACGCGAATCAAGAACACAGGCGCGAAAAACTCTCGAGGCACTCTGGATTATTTCCAGAAATCCGAAAATGAACCGCAGGGAAGAATGCCTCATTATCACGCGTGATATTAGGCAGTATATAAAACTGTTATTCTGATGGCAGGGGCACATTACGCTTCCATGTGATTTCTGTGCGGTTGGTCTCTACGTGACATACTTAGTGGAAACCTCATAGGAAGCGGTGAGTGTGCAAAGCTGTGTTCAAAGTGATTGAAATCTTGGTTTGGAGCTTCTTTGTTTGGTTATCGAGGCGTCTGGCCGAGTGGATTGCTATCAACTTGACTTTTCCAGGCTCTGAGGAAGGCGAAATCCGCCGAAACGTCAGCTTAATCGTAAACAAAGAATAATAACACCTCGCGTTTGCTCAACAAAAATACGAAGAAAATTACAGGTAAGTCAATATTTAATAGTGCTATAAATGAGCTGGACAAAAAGGATCTGCCTTGGTGTTGCTAAATGGATGAATTCCTTCATGAGCTCTCGACTCTCGACGGTTAAAGGAAAATGGAGGACCAGATAGCTAGGCATCCGAGATTCGGAAAGGCCCTTAAACTTGTCTTTGGATCTTCTGTTTTCAGTCTTATTTTTAACGCTCAATATCGTAAAAAATTGCCAGCAACAACTCCATTTTATTGAGTTATTGGGTTCCTTGGGAATTGATTTAGGACTTATAGCTTTATTCTTCTATCACATGCATTAGCAATAATCTTTTAATTTTATACTATTGTAAGTTATTGCAAAGCTTAATTTATGCTTAATAAGGGCTGAGCCAAGAAATTGCTAACGTAGAGTCTCGCTATTTTGCTATTTAGGTGGGTCAGCATCTCAACGGTTTACAGCCTCATAGAGGCTGGGAGGTGTTCTTGGGTATAGCAGCTGTTAGTGGAATTTAGGTCTTCGAGTTAGTCCTCGGCACTTTATGATCACTAACTTTGAGTAGGATGCTGGACTTCGTAGAAGTTGCCACGCGGGACTTTTTCGTACTTGTCGCAGAGCAATATCTCAAACTTGGGTAATTAAACCGTTTATAACAATAATAATTTAAGAATAACGAAATATAAACATTGGTACGATACAGACGGCAATACTGTATGATGATCAATAAATTAGGGTAATGCGGGTTAGTATCTTTGCTATAGGTACAGAGCTACATGACATCAATGTTAATATACAACAGTTACCACATACAACAAGAGAGAACACCTTGGATTGACTACAAGGCGCATTACACATGATGAACAGAAGGGGGAATACGGTATTGACGCACAGGGCTCTTTAAATATCTTCTGGAGGAGGCGGTGCACTGGCACAGGTCCAAAACCTTTACCGAAAACACCCATCAGCTTGCGTCTCCAGTTCCCCTGTGATCAGATGACTGAGGACGGTTTGCCGGACAGCTTCAAGCCCCTTTGTGTTACCGTACCCGTGATGGTTTGGAACAGATGCAACACACAAAAGGTTCCGATTGTATAAAAAGAGTGTGGCTCACAAAGGATGTTTACGACAACCAAAGTTTCTCTCAACGAAGTGAAAACGTTTACATGCTGCTAGATCGCAAAGCGATGCTATAGGCCACGAATATGGTTGCCACAGATCTACGATATGATGAATGAAAAGTAAGTATTCTGGCAATAGTTTCTATATTGGGTGTCGGACTGCGATGTACAGCTGGGGATTCGTTCTCCGCCAGGGTCTCCAAAGCCGAGAAGGGGTTTCCATCAGGAAGCCTAGTTAAGAGTAAACCAATATCAGGATCCACCACCGTCCTGGTATCAAAACCGCATGATGGTAAATCTCCCTCTGATCCACAAGGGTTGCGACTGCCTTTGGTGGTGAAGACCTGAGACAGATTTTGGCCAGGCTGTCCTCGCGATTTCAGAGGAAAACAATGGCTAAACCAGCAAAACTCCGAAAAATGGAGAATACGCTGGGGGCCTGCACAACTAGTTAAGGTCAGGGTGCAAATATACTATGTGCATTTCTGAATTAAACCATCGCTTTCGGAAACTGTCGAAGAAGAAATAGTGTTTATTCCAAATCGAATAAAAATTTTATGACGCCAATCAATACTGTGAAGATGTACAACTACTATATTGATGGGTTTCCATATCAATGCGGAAAGGAAATAACTCAAGAAGAATGAAAGCTTTACATGCGCATGGATGTTATAAGAGAATCCTTTACGTATCTCTAATTTCGGCTAGATTTTAATGTATCACAGAAAGAAATGATGACTTCTCTTGTAACCAAGGTGCTTCTTCGCTTTATTTTTGTTCTTAAAAAAAGATCATGGTGTGAAAAAAGTAGAACCGAGATTCTCTGATAGGTTAACTAAGATTACAACTTGAAAAAATAGGCTACTTGTACTGTCTAGTTCAACAGGGAATGCTTATTCATCTTATGACCTGTAGCTTGGAACTTGTTGTTTTCACAGTATAAATATTGGGTTCAACAACAACGATGCTGAGATGTTCGTAAAACTTGGAGCCCAGGCAAGATCAAACCACGATTAGCCTTTCCCGTTGCTCGTGCGTTGCACACTGCGCCACGTAAGCCCTTGCTCATCCACGTAGGTCCAAGATCATTCCCGTTGACGGGTGATTGCTGATGGCAGTGTTAGGTAGAAAAGCAGTTAAGAGAAAAGCTGAGCAAGGGCCTCCGTGGCACAGTGTATAATGCGCGAAAAGCTGCCGGAAAGAGAAACCGTGGTTCGATCTGTCCCAAGTTTTGCGAACATCTCAGCATCGTTGTGGTTGTATCTTATATCATATCCGTGAAAAACTATAGTAAACAGAAAACAAAAGGTTAACATTAAGATTTGAACATTGGATAGTTGAATGTATCATATACCATATAAATGACAAAGTGAGATAAAATGGGATTGAAAAGTGTAAACCGAAAGAGGCAGAGAACAGCCTTTATTTTGCTCGTGAGCTAAAACCAAGAACATACAACTGCTGTTGAAGTTCCGTAAGAAGAATGAAAAAGTGTGATATCAAAGTTTTATATCGACCGCTTTTATCGATTAGTTTTTGACAAAACTCTTTCTCAACCTAGACAATCACTAATTTACCATATAGATAACGTATGTGGAAAGCGATTTTAGGTCACTTTTAAAATCTATTCACCATATCAACTAAAGAGAAGCCCAGTAATCCGTTCTGATGACACTTTAGCAATAAACAATACATTTAAGAAACCTTATGCATATGACGACGCGAAAGTTCTATTACAGTGGCATAATGATAAGCGTTTAAATCATATCATGATATCAAAACATTCCATAAGACTTCGCAACAGTCCTAATAAAGATTTGTGCTTCTATCGCATATACGCTAAAATATGGTGGAAGTTTCTTCTAAGAATTTGATAATAAAAGTTAAAACGATCAAGTTCATTATCACATTACACACCGAGAAAAAATAAGTAGTGTTATGAGACGTTAAGATACTTAAGTGCAGTTCCTCAGAATCCCAACGGCTTACTGCCTCATCGAGGCTGGGAAGTGTTCCTGGGTGTCAGGCGGGCCTCCTAAGCTGAGAGGGAGTTCGGCGTTTTCATCAGGTAGCCAAGCTAATAGTTAACCAATACCAGGATCCACTACCCTCACGGCATCAAAGTCGCATGATGGCAAATCTCCCTCTGATCCACAAAAGCCGCGACTGCCTGTGGTGGTGACGCGGGGAAGACGTTGGCCAGGTTGACTTCGAGGCTCCAGGGACCACAATGACTTAACCAGAATATCTCCGAAAAATGGAAATTGTGCTGGGATCCACAAAACCAGTGGGGACGGGAAATTGAAGTATCAAGTAGCTGAGCTACTCTGAATATAGTCCGGTGGAGACTATGACATAGTTGGGACTGCGATGCCCGGTGAAGAAGTATTGAATAATGGCTTTGATAGTCTTCATACCTCATTCCTAAATATAATTCAATGACGAAAACGAAGTTGGAGTTCTTATATTTATACATAAATTTCTTGTAAAAAACAAGAAAAAACAAATCTGGAATGTCTTCGTTCGCAAATTCGCCAGACATATAGAGCGATGGAAAACGTCTGAAGAATCCTGGTTTAGGACCCACGGTCCAAATGAAACGCACATAGTAGAAAGCAGCATCAGTTGACATTATGAGCAATAGATCCCACGACCGACTTTCTATTAACTTCGGCATTGATCAAATAGTTTTCGATATTCGATATTTTTCTTCAATAAGCAGACACGAGGTTGTTATTATGGAATTTATTAGGATACAATAGCTGACCTTTCAGAGGTTTCGCTTTCTTCAAAGCCGTTTATTTGTTGTAAGTATTTGAGTCAGTTGGTGGATAATAGCCGGACAGAGTAATACATGGGCGAGGACCGTCCTCAGAACAAATAAACAGCTCTGAAGAAGGCGAAGCCGCCGAAACGTCAGCTATTGCATCCTAATGAATTCTGTAATAACAACCTCGTATCTACTTATTGAAGAAAAACATCGAATTATCAAGCAATGCCGAGGCTAACAGAAAGTCGGTCTTGGGAGCTTTCGATATTGCTGTTGAGCAAACAAGAGGTGTTACTTTATTCTTTACTCCGTTAAAGCTGACGTTTCGGCAGATTTCGCCTTGCTCAGAGCCTGGAAAGGTCAAGTTGGCAGCAATCTATCAGGCCAAACACCTCCATAACCAAGCAGAGAAAACGCAAAACCAAGATTTCAGGCACATTGAACACAGAATAGCTTCTTTGCACACTCACCGCTTTCTATAGTGAGGCCTCCACTGAGTATGTGACGTAAAGACCAACCGCACGGAATTCACATGGAAGCGTAATGTGCTCCTCCCATCAGAATAGCAGTCTTATATACTGCCCAATATCACGCGTGATAATGAAGCATTCTTCCCTGCGGTTCACCTTCGGATTTCTGGAATTAATATAGAACGCCTCAAGAGTTTTGCGCGCTTTTGTTCTCGACTCCAGTGCGAGGGTCGTGACCCGTACTACAAAGTCCTCCCCGCTATGTCTCTGGGTCCTATGCGTGCCTAACGGGGTATTTGGTTTATGTTTTCCGGCTAGGTGTTTTTTTATGCAGACACAAAGATGGGTGCCACCATTGCCTAAGGGTCAAGGGCCAGTATGATAAATGGCAACAAAACTGATAAGCCTATAGCGGCTTAGCAGAATACATAGTATAAGTTGGCCGCTTAGCCGCATTGTACACATTGCGTGTACATTTTATGGGAGGAATGGTACATGCCACCGATGGCGTTGCAAACAGAACGCATTTGGTAACACCCGCCACTACTGACATCGCATCGTAGACAAGCTGAGAAACAAGATACAATACAACAAGATACAAGATACTGAAGGATGAATGTGAATGTGTGAATGAGTGTGATTGAATAAGAATGAATGACTATGACTGAGAATGAGTTGAGGTGATTGAGGATGATTGAGGATGTGGTTGTGAGGAGCGGATTATCCGCGCTACCGATCGGGAGCAAGGTGAGTGATGGCATGTCTCCGCCGTCGAAGGTACCTGGCTTATATCGGCTGCGGGAGCCGCGAGCGTATGCAACCGCTGTTAATCTGGATTGTTGATCCTGGACCACAATAGACTGTACCTAACTGCCTGAAACATCAAACGTCATTAGCTTCGTTGTTTCGCAAGGAAGTAGTAAACTGTTCCATGGTTACGCCTCCTTCGGATAAGCCATCGTCGCTATGCTACTGAAATCAAACCTGAATCGCTATTGTGCCTGAAACATTGAACATAATTGATCGAAAAGATTAGAAAAGGTTACATTGCGGTGTTTGATGTGCGACTGCGAGGCGGCCATATTTGGACTTCAAATACTATTATTTAAATAGATAGAGAACTTTTCAAGGGAGAAGTTCTCTATATTCTCTGTTTGGTTATGGAGATGTTTGGCCTGATAGATTGCTGTCAACTTGACCTTTCCAGGCTCTGACAAAGGCGAAATCCGTCGAAACGTCAGCTTTAACAGAATAAAGAAAAAGTAACACCTCATGTTTGCTCAACATGAGTATCGAGAATTATGAGCAATATTATTCGGCGTAACTCGTTCTTCTACGAACTCTGTTCTTCATGGGATAGACTATGGAAGGCAAAAATGGTGCAAAAAGGTAACGTGGGAAAGTTATTTTATTGGAGCAAATGAACTCATCACATAGTGACCAAATCGCACAGAAGGGCATACCTTAACTTGCAGAGTTCAGCTTGAAAAGAAAAGGCAAAACAAATGAGAAGCAATATAAACAGCGCACTCCGTATAGAACACTCAGCAATAAGTTTCAACCAATGCGTGCTTCATATCCGAGGAATTATGGTGCTCCCCAATATCACGAATACCTCAACTTCGATGTCATTTTATTGAAACAATATCAACAAAGACAACGACTATGCTATCGGAATTTGCGTTATCTGGAGTAATCGATCAATAATCAAATAATCAGCGAACCACTCCTTATTTGTGTACTGCACTTCTTTCCTTCGCTTCATCAATTTTTGCCATTTTTACCAACCTGTTTAACTTTTCATCACCGAAAATGATTTTCTATCTGCAGTTATCGTAAAAAGCTCACTCAGATTCTTCCTCGACTTTCCAATTCTTGCTCAACTTCTACTTGGACATTGTCAAAAACTGCTCCATTAAAGTGCTCAACAACCTGAATCTTCATTTCAATCCCATTTTCTATAGAAAAAGGTGAAATTTGCATCCTAAAAATTTGTCAAAAATCCTTGACAGCCTTAATACTTCTTAGCTTTACCAAGCGCCGACTAATCGAATTAAAAATTATTTCAAGATCATATATTTCATGGAAATTGAATAAGTGAACGACACTGCTTATATATTTGTTCGGTACTTGGATGGATGGCCCATCGTCACTAGTTGTGTGATCCCCTGTAACGAAATAGCAGCGAAGCGGAATGGTTCAGATTGGTGTAGAATATTAGCCAAGCGGGTCCTCTAGCTTTTATATTAATCTACTAGCCTCAAACTTAGGTAGTTAAACCGTTTAATACATAAATACAACAATAATAACATAATAGTAACCATAGAAAAGTAATGGCAGCGGAATGACGCGAGTTAAAGCTATAAGGTGCTAAGGCTATTAGTGAAGTGAGGCTAACAACGAGATAATCGCATTCGAATATTACTATACCATTAATACCATATTAACAGTAATAATTAATGACTACAAAGAAGTAACCGTTGGTCAGACGTGAGCGATGCCGCTCCGCGTCTGCCCGCGGTCGGTGCGACGGCTGAGGGAGACAGTATGCCGAGGCGGAGAGGGTTACAGACTAGCCGTGTTTTCGGCTGAGCTAAGATTTCAACATTATGACGATGAGGTGCATTTTAGTGGATCGATGAGGACTGTAAGTTACATGAGCGTTGACGGTGCTATGGACAGTGAATGATGAGTCATCTACGGAACAGTCAGGCGGCTGGTCGTGGATAGCGCTACGTCAGCAACGTGAACTTTGAGCATCGAAGGGTGCCACTATTGCCTAAGAGTCAAGGGCCAGTATGATAATGGCTGAACTGAAACTTATAAGCCTATGGCGGCTTAACAGAATACATAGCATAAGTTGGCCGTTCAGCGGCCTTGTACGCATGGCGTGCATTGTGGGAGGAATGGCATATACCATCGATGGCGTTGCAAACAGAACGCATTTGGAAACACCCGCCACTACTGACATTGCACCGTAGACAAACTAAGAAACGAGATACAATAATCTGCTGATTACTGAAGGATGAATGTGAATGTGTGAATGATGTAAACGAATAAGAATGAGTGAGAATGAATGAGTATAACTGAGAATGAGCTGGGCTGATTGAGGATGACTAGGAATGATGTTGTGAGGAGCGGATTATCCACACTACCGATCCGGGATAAGGCGAGTGATGGCGTGTCTTCGCCGTCGAAGGCACTTGGCTTATATTGGCTGCTGGAGCCGCGTGCGTATGCAACATCGGCCAATCTGGATTGTTGATCCTGGATTGCAGCAGACTGTACCTAACAGCCTGAAACATCAAACGTCATTGGCTTCGTTGTTTCGCAAGGAAGTAGTAAACTGTTCCATGGTTACGCCTCCTTCGGATAAGCCATCGTCGCTATGCTACTGAAATCAAACCTGAATCGCTATTGTGCCTGAAACATTGAACATAATTGATCGAAAAGATTAGAAAAGGTTACATTGCTGTGTTTGATGTGCGACTGGGAGGCGGCCATATATGGACATCAAATACTATTGTCTAGGAAGATAGGGAACTTTTCCAGAGAGAAATTCTCTATATCCTCAACATAATTTCCATTCCTTTCTGCCTTGGGCAATCGTCGTCTATGGTAATAGTCTGCTTTGAATACGGTCCATTATGAAATCCTGAAATCGATTCCATCTGCAAGTGCATATGGTTGACGTTAGCTGCGAACACGTGCGCCTGGAGCCTACTCCAGTGTTCTTTTTGTACATTTTTCAACTGTTCTTCTTATTATTTGACCATCTAACGAGTTTCTGTACTGATGTATATTCTCCTGGATCCCAAAGATTGAATAGGTGTCGAACATCCGAATTGCGTATTACGGCTAGACGTTGTGAGTGTCAGTTAAATTTTATAGGATATCATTCGAACGCTCTCTTAGTGGTAAGCTGATTTCTTGACCTGGTTAAAGTATCAGTACACGTTTCTGCTGCGCGTAGGAGACCGTTGAGAGGAGTACTGAATAGAAAAAATGAGCGCGATGTTTGATTGCGTTAGCTGGTCAGTGGCTTATTTCGATATCCCTGATGTGGCCCATGTTGCTCTCCTTCTTATCTAGTCCCTCCCTCGTGTTATTCTCCATGTTCATTAAGGAAGCAGGGTACACGTACGAGGTGGCCTCCGCAATCAGAGTACTATCCAATTCGATTTGCTTGCTTCGCACTGTGGATTCTTCATGAACTGAGTCTTCGTCCTAGTTATGCGCACCCCATTCTTTTTCCCCGCTTCATTGAGCTCGCTGATCATTGTTTCTACTTTGCTGTTATTCCCTGAAAAAATAACGATGTCCTCCGTAAAACGAAGATCTGATAGGAATTTCTCATCATTACATATCTTCTTCTATACCCAGTCGAGTAACTTCGCTATTCCATTGCATTGCAGTGGGGCAGTAAGAGCTTTAGTAATATTGCATCGTCCGAACCCCTTTTCCTATCTGTGTGGTGATGAGTCGAAGGAAAAGCTGCATATTTGAGGAGCAGTTCCGATAGCAGTCTGCTAATGTAACTACATAGGACGGGTCCACTCTTTTGCCGACGAGATTTGATAGGATTCCTTTCGTCTTGACACTTTCAAACGCGTTTTGGTGGCGAGTAAAGATTAGAACAATTAGCAGATGGAACTCCTCACGGATTTCAATGATCCATGATAGACTTTGGATGTGGTCCATGCAGCAGAATATCTGTCGGAACCTTGCTTGTTCAACTGGTTGTGCCTCATCCAGAGCTATCGGTATGCGTGAAAGGATGTTCTTCGTGAGCTGCTAGTAGAGTATACTCAACAAGCATATTGAACAGCAGTTCCGAAAGCCCCTTCAGTCATCTTTTTCTTGGGTAGGATGAGCGTGCGCCGCGTCTTCCACTGGTCTAGGGTTTCGCCTTCTGAATGTAAGATATTGAGTGAGTTGCGAGAAGTACTTGTAATGTGTGGCCTACAGCTCTAAGAAAGCCAGGGGTGATATTATCGAGTCCCGGAACTGTGTCTCTCTTCATTCTTTCTACTGCGAATTGAACTTCAGAGGGTAGAGTTTCTGGAGATGTTTCACAAACGGGGATTTCGGAGTCGGAGACGGAGGCTGCGGAGAAGAAAAGATTGATATGGATTTTTCCCATTATCAATTTCATATCGTAGCAAGATATAGTGCTTATCCCAACCTCGTGCATCAGAGAGGATAACGAAACATTATAGTCGCAGAGATTCCAATGACACTTTTCCAGATGGTTCGTATTTGAACTACTTCAATAACTTTTTGCCTATACCGATGCAAACCCTTCTCCAAAGATCTTCCAAAACTGAAGTTTAGTTAAATGTATTGCAACAGGATCGAACTTCAGTGTCCTTCAGTTTTCGAGCAACTCTTTAATGTTAATAGGATTGCGGTTCTCATTCACTGTTTGAAGAAGTGAGGCAAGTTTGTCTAAGTAGTAAGTCCTTCGTCAAGCAACTTGTAGCGCTCATTTTTCTTTATTTTCTAGTCATAGGAAAGAAGAGAATTTTGTTAAGAATACTTACAGTCCACTTGTCTTATTCTTCTTGGACGATAACAGAAATTCTTTTGAAGCTGATAGGTGGATCGCATCATTACATAGAGAATGAGCTGATCTGATCCTGTACAGACTCCAGGTAACACTGAGATGGCAGCCATTGTCTTGCGGTCGTGAGAATATATTCGTTCTCCGCATGAGTCGCATTGTTAGAAGATTCCTATGTTCATCGATGATCTTCTTTTTCCTCGAAAAATGAGTTGCCATGGAAGCGACGTCCTGCGGGCAAGAGATCTGCAAGGCAATTTCTATTCCCATTTTGTGTTTCTGCTCCAAATTTTCTTATCGAATTAATTTCGTTGCCTCTCCTATACTGACGTTGAACTGACCAATAACAAATTGACCGAAGAACTTCTCATTGCAGATTACTTCCTACTACTGGCTGTATAAGCCGTCCATTTGACTTTCATCAGTGTACAACTTCGTGAGTAACAGTTGATCACACTGACTTTCCTTCCAGGCGCAAGTTGAGGACGAAGAATGGCCAAAAACAATGGCACGATTAAATGTCAAGTTACTCGAGGGATAGATTGGTCTACGACAAACCCAACTTTTCTAACGTTTTATATCAGGAGTTTTCCTCTACGAATAGCAATGGTCCTGCCTAACGGGTATATGTCGATGTTCTTTTTTTCGTCTTTTCACATAGAATTTGATGTGAGCAGCAGCCTCAGAAATAGCGCAATGATCGACATCTGTACATACTGCTCTGTCATTATAAGTGGACAGGCACAACAACAAACAGTCTCCACAGAGTATCGTAGGTACTTTCCTTTTGTACGTTCCCAATAACGTCCCGTGCAACCCGAAATTTAATCGTTTCTTGCCGCTATCTCACCTTCTGGTGTCGCAGACGGGTACACTTAGTATGCGGGACACTGAAACTGGAGTGTTGCTAGTTTGCCACATTAGCACTAATTTTATAGCAGGACGGCGGTGATTTCTGGTAGTGCCTTACTTTTAACTGGGCTTCCAGATGGAAACGACGGAATGCTCTTCAGCATGGGAGACCTTGCCGGAGGGATAAATCCACGCTCTACATCACAGCCAGATACCCAGGAACACCTCCCAGCCACGATGAGGCGGTAAACCGTTGGGACGAAGTGTTAATGAGGGGCGAGCAATTTACCTGGAGTTCTAATATAGCGAGGCTGTAGCGTTCCCAGTTAGATTGCAGAGAGTGATTTTTTTCCAGACAAGTCCGGTACCAACTTTCCGACCCCGGAGGGATGAGAGGCTTGGCTGGCGCGGAGTGGAGTCGAACTAACACCATGCTCGTGATGATGGACATCATTACCACTGAGCTATCCGCCTCTTTCATATTAGTTATCATTATTATTGTCACTATTATTATGAGCTATTGCCAATGATTATTTTTGTCCTTTATGATCATTTTAATTAATATTATTATTAAGAGTAGTACTACCATTATTATCATTATTATTATCATTCCTATTATTATTATCACTGCTTAGGCTCTTGAATACGGCAACATCATCTCTTATGGCTAATAATCTTAAAAAGCAAACGGTCATAAACATGAGAGCTATGTGCTTGAAAGGAGGGACAAAACAGACAAACAAGGCAGGATTTCAGTAGAACGTCTGACATTCCAGGTTTTGGTTTGGTCCCATTTTATGTGCAAGGTCAAAAAGAAAAGGCACGGAAGGTAGTGAAGAATATGAAGAGTAACAGATGAATAATGAAAGATATTTTGGCGATAACATCAGGAAATCCGAAAACACCTTCGGATTTCAGTGGAGTCCTCGAACATAGAAGTGATAAAGGAACTAGATAAGGTCGAAGTAACTACGAATTGGTGACCAAGATTCTTTAGTTGCTCAAAGAAACAATAGAATAGGACCTCAAAATGTGGCGAAATGTATGAGATAGCATCGTAAATGTTAGAGAGTTCCACACAAATAACAAGAATTTTTTGCATACATTGATTCACTGAAGTACCATTATACATTTCGATCACCGTTTTGACACGAAGCGCCGTTATTATCAATGTTTAAGAGATGGTTTAGAGTGCTCTGAGCAATGGCATCGTATATGCGAGATCCTCTCACTTCCATTGGAACGAAGGAATACGTCAACAATTCTTCCAATATGAGAATTAAAGCAAGCTACGGACACTCAGCATTTCAGGTGAAACAAAAATTTTCCCTTTTCTTTTCTGAATTACGCTTTATTTCTTAATTTATGATGAACCGGCACATAGCATTGATAATAATACATCGTCCACTTTGCCTATTGCAATCTCTGTGATGAACTCGTTAAGCGATAGGTACAACTTTTCCAGTGAGAGATATACAGTCCACATTTCTGCAGAATGTGGTTCATTGTTGAGGTTTCTCCTAAATTGTACTCCAGTAAAACTAATACAGGCTTTGAAATATCGTCAAAATTCGTTTAAGAAATTCGCAACGAAGTGACCTCGACAGGTGTCACCTGTCATGGCCATTTCGACTGGTAGGAGCCCTTATGGAGATCATTCTCTCTCTGAAGGTTTATTTTGCCGCAAAGACTCTTTTTCAAAATTTTTTTCTGACCAAACTTGTAAGACCCAGATGCTCTGACTGACGTAAACCGGGAAATGCACTGTGCCATGCTTAGAAATGTACAAAAAACGCGAACAACTCCACTGACTGGCAATTTGGCCCGCAGCTGACCGTTGTTAAGACTGTAGTCCATATAAAGAATTATAACCACAACGCTGCTGAGATATTTGCAAAACTCTGGACCGCAGGTGTGTATGGTGGGGAACGAACGCGCTATTGTCCTTTCCGGGGAGTAACGCGTTCACCACCACACCATGCGGGTCATTTGTTTCGCCTGTCTCTCAGCCATTTCTATCGATCTTTGCCACAGCAATCACCCGTCAGCGGGTTTGATCTGGGGCGCCCAAATCGGCATAGAACCCAGTCCACCATAGACATCTGCGGTCCAGAGTTTTGCAAATATCTCAGCAACGTTGTGGTTGTGTTTCGCTTAGTACCCTGCCGCGAAATTATAGTAGGCAGAAAATAAAAAGGTACAACATAAAGAATTATAATTATGAAAAGTGTGGTTATGAAGAGCACAGGCTCGATATAGGCTTCAAGACCCTCCATATGCCAACCTCCGTGTGTTTGATGTGCATGACGGGCCACAGTATCATGTAGTTGCAAAAGAGGACGTATATGAAAATTTTGAAACGGCAGTTCAGTTGAAAACTATGCCATATCTACACGTAATTTGTAATCAAGAACAAAGAGTTTCTACACAAATCTCTCCCGATCCTCAGCACCCCTACCAAACCCTACCAACCCCTCCAGAAGAGTATCACCAATAGTTAATTACACAAAGACCCAAGCTACAATTAGAAGCTTGAACTCTGGCGTAGCTACTGAACCGAATAGTTCAGCAGATCTTCTAAGAATTAGCAATCGCCATCTCTATGCTCTCCTTATACGTCATTTCTGTAAATGGAACAACTACCCCAATCACTGGCAGAACTTCTTGTCTTCATTTTGCATAGAGAGAGCAATTGGAATGACCTTTGCAACCTTCGCCGGATCACTTTATTCAACACGTCATGTGATATTTTTATAAAGAATATGCCAGTGCATACCATTAGAAACATGCATCAAACCCAAGTTATTGCAAAAACTGAATTTATCCGGAAATCCATCCACACGGGCCACTTTCAAACAACTCAAGAGTGTACGCCTGCAAGGCGTACCATCCATCCATTATATTAACATCTGTTGAGAAGAATAAAACATTTGACAGTGTTAAACTCAACGTCATCTGTCCGCTTTAGCTAACCAAGATTTAGGGCGCGTGTGACGTAGTGGTGGGAGCCGCCCTGCAATACAAATGAGATTGATCCCCGCTCGCACGGCTCACCAAGCTCTCCATCCCTCCGGGGGTACCGAATTGGCACCAGACTTGTTTGGGAGGATAGCAACACTGGCTTGATACATCAGTAGGCCACCGCAAGTCATTGTTAAGGCCAGCTATGCATTCAATCACCTCTAACTGTGCTAAATGTAATCGAATGCATGGCGCATCTCTAAGGGATTGAGCGACACCAAGATGTTTATCCTTTGTCCTTTTATCCTTTATAGGACGCTTGAAATCGTACTTGCAGACTTCGATAGTCATTGTACGACGACAATTCCACTTTTCCACCGACCTTTCGTAATTTCTTTTAGCAAAAGGAAAACACCAGGATAACACAATATCAGCAAAGCTATTCGCCATCGCACTACAGTGGTTGATGTAGTCAGTCGACTGGAAGGGGAAATGACATTTCGCGATAGTAGATAAATTAAGAAGAAACTTGGTGAAAAAAAACAAGTTACGTTGAGTAACCTTACTGCGCTAATGTGTGAGTGCAGCCTATACATGTTTGCATATACGTATGAAAATATCTTGAGGGATGCGTCATGGATTCGACTTCATCAAGCATAGTTTGGAGGTGACTGAATGCATATCTGGCTTTTAAAAAGACTCGTGTTGGCCAACCAATGTATCGGGCCACTGCTGCTATCCTCCCAGAGAACTCTGGTACCAATTTGCCGACCCTGGAGGGAAGGAAGGCTTGGTGTACCATGGGCAAGGAGATAGATTCCACGTGTGTGTTGCAGGGCGCTTCTGAGCACTGCCCAACACGTGCCGACGTAGCATATGTGCACATTTAATTTGGGTGAATGTTAGTAAATGCTAGTCAGGAGAGAAAAACCCATAAGTAACTATGAATCGTTCTTAAACTATAGTGAGAACTTGGTGATTATTTTGCAACTACTAAGTGGAAATGCAGGATTTGTTTCCAGGTTGTAGAAGCACAGGCCGTTGACTGCAACCCAGGAATGTTAGCGCACCCGATAGCCCTGCTTAGATGGTTTCATCTCGTAAGTCATCTTTCCAAATTTCAACGTTTTAGGAAATTTTTTCCTAGTGGTTTACGGCCTATTCGTTGCTGGAGTTATATCGGTCGATAGCGCCTATCTAATTGAGGAACAGTTCAGTATTTCCATTGCGTAGAATACGTAAGAGAAAATCAGTACTCCGAACCACCGCTGTCCCTAGTAACAACCTTTTCTTAAAGTAACAAATCTTCTTGCATTCCAAAAACTGCGACTAATGTCTGTGGGGACGACTTTAGAAAGCAATTGGTTATCTCGAGGTTCCATAGAAATAGAAACTTCTCCAAACAGCAAATTACCAGTCATAGCAATGTTTAGACACATACGGTTCTTGTTGGTGATCCGGCAATTTATGTCCTTAGGCAAGTATTATTCCTAACATTCTTTCAACTTGTATAAAAGAGCCATTTGGTAAACCTAGACAAAGGAAGGATGGCATAGTTAGAAAAACTTCGGCAAAATCTCTTTTCAATATATATATATATATATATATTCTTAAAGTAACATAATAAAGTAATATATAAAACACTATGTAGTTTCAACATATGGTCATATATACATGAGGAAAATGTACACGTTTATACGACACCTATTGAGAATTTGTATAGATCCACCAGTTCTTTCTTTCGGTTCCTTGTCTCGCTTCAGTGATTCAAAATCGCATTCGACTTTGCGTGTGAGTTCGGCTGTTAAATGACGTTTCTGTCTCGTTTATGAGAGTCGTCTAATCCCGATAAAACAGGTTTCCTTTATTTCTAGGCTTGCTTTTTTAGACCGTTTCAAGATCATCACCAAACAAATTAGCATATTCCAGTGGATCGAGCCGAGGTTCTCCAAAACTGGTCTGAAACCAGTTCGCCAGTTCTGGTGAAATTCAGGATTTGATGGACCCGAAGCGGGTCAAAGCAGCGATCATGCATATACTGCAACGCACCTCCAAACACTGTGTTTCCTACTCCATCTGTCATATAAATGCTTGGATATTTGGATTGCCCGTTTTCATTGGTTGTGAGGGTCCCAGCATAATTTCCATTTTTTCGGAGTTCTACTGATTTAGCCATTGCGTTTCCCTGGTGTCCCGAGGTAAGTCTAGCCAAAGTCGGCCCCAGGTTGACACCACCATATGCACTCGCCGCCCTTATGGAACAGAAGGGGATTTGACATCATGCGACTAATTTGATGCCAAGACGCTAGTGCATCCTGGTATTGATTTATTCTCATCTGGCCTCCCTAGACCTCTTCTCGTTTTGGGAGGCCCTGCTAGTGGTGCGAATCCCCCGCTGCACATCGCAGTCCAACAACTGAGATTGCCTCTGAGCCACGACGAGGCGGTAAACCGTTATATAAACATTTCTCAGCAAAGGAAATAATTGAAATTTCCACGAAAAACACTCTTGATAGCTTTGCACATGTTTGATAACCCTAGGATGAAATACAATAGCATGCATATAACAGAAAGGATATTGAGATATGAGATATGAGCAATAGCCGGATCCTCAGGCGATTTTCGAACCCGGATTATCCTTATCGAGGGCATCACACTAACCGATCTTTTGTTTGCATTTCTCTTAATCAGGTTTTTATTCTATTCCTGCAAAGATACACCGGCCTCTTTGTGGTTGTAATTGCTGGTTCGAACGCAACCTCAGTTTGCGAATTTCGCTCGTATCCCAACATCCATGCGGCTGTACTAGGCACCATACCTTCCCATGGAGAATAAATCAGCAATGAACAAACTAGATACAATGGTATACACCTTCTTCGCTTCATAAGGTAAAACGTGGTTGATAAATAGATTTATGGGACAAACGTTTCAACGTCTTCGCCTTCATCAGAGCCTATGATCCGAGTCGATGGTCCACATCATCTCGATGTGAAGTCTTCGTCGTCATACCGAGACGCACCTTCCTGAAGAGAACACCGCTCAAATGAGATAAACTCACCCAGTAGCACTCTTCTATACAGGATGAGTTGGTACGACTATCCTTTTTGTTTTTCAACGGGAAATCCATCCTCCAGCAGCTGGTATTATGTTAGCTAGCTATTATTATTATGAAGAGAAACAACTGTAGAACATCTACTCGGGTTATCGGCTATGATGAAGACGAAGACGTCGAAACGCTGCCCGAATAAATCTATTTCTCAAACGTATATTAGCTTAACAAATCAAGAATGTACTGAGTATTATTACCAAGGTTAAATGACGGTCGCTTTGAAAACCAATGGCACATAATTGTTCGAAGCCTTTTTTAGCTCATGTACTTCATGTTGCAATGGCTTGTGCAAATCACCTGTGGCAATGAAGCGTGTACAATGATTATGAACGTATTTGGATATACTGCAATGGGACAGGTATTGACTGTAATTGCTCTTCGACAATTCTGTTGTCCTGCAATGAGAAAGCTACGCGTGTGTATCAAAAATCAAACAAAGCGAGATAAATGAGCCTCATTTTTCTGTCCCCGAAAGACCCTCCCTCATACAAAGAATTAGGTAAGAGGGCTGCTAAAGCGTCAAGTCTAGGCCACTAAAATCTATGCTGCCTAAATCTGGTATTAATAGGGTACGATCCACACTTATAATGCACGCTCACCTGTATCTGAGTCCCCCACTGATGACCTGGCGATGCAGGCTAAGAGGGTTAAAAGTGATGTTATCGGACTTGTTGAGACGAGGAGACGCCATCATCCTCTTTCGTACAGGCGAAGAACTGTGCCTCGGAAAATCTTGTAATAAACGAATGAGTCACATTGATGTCCTCGTCAGCACGAGTTTCACGGAAAATATCGATTCCTTTGAACAAGAAACAACCCGATTAGAGGCTTACTGTTAAAGAGAAGTGAATCCACTGAGCTCTGACAGCCTTCATCACCTACGTACCGGTATCAAACTATGACGAAGATAAAGTAGAAGCGTTCCATGCGGAGTTGAAGAAGTTTTATAAAGGAGACCACACCTTCTTTATGGCACCCTTAACTATTTCAACGCTGAAATTTGACCAAAGAGGACGTCTGAAGAAGAGCACACTGGGGCCCACAATTTGCTATGAAACAATGTGAGTAGGTGTTTGATTCCATCATGAAGACGTCGAATTTATAAAGACATAGACCGCATTATAGTAAATCCAAGATTTTGTCTAACCGATGTCGCAGTTGACCCAAAATTTTACGCGGGATTGGACCCTCGCCTCCTTCGCGCGCAATTTCTCTTTATACGGAAAAGGAAAAGCAAGCGAATTCAAGAAACGAGATCCTTATGCCATCTTGAATTGGGATTTACTAAAAGTCATTAGCCAGCCTTGGGAAGACCCCGTCATTGATGACATCGACGAGGAATACGGATGGTCTACTTAACACGTTAGCGCTGCGAAATCTTTGAAAAATCTATGAGTGAAAGCAAAAAAAGTTCGGAGGTTACCAAAACACATCTGTCTCCAAAACACTCAAGCTGATATGTCAGCATGGAATTTCGCGAGCTACACAACCGCCAACTCACATCTAAACTTGCCGAACAATGCAAATAGGCAATAGATGAACAACTCAAGGAGAGAAGGGCAACAGTTAAGATCGAAACCGCGAAGGCTGGGAAAAGCATTCACAAAGGCCACCGAAGCAACAAGATGACTGCACTTCGACGTCCAGGCAAAAGAATTACAGCCTCCAGAAAGGCAATGGAGAAGTCATTTACGATTACAACTCCGATCTCTTCCATAACTACGTCTTCCTGCCCATGTATTAAATAGTGGAGGATAGATATGTCGTCCCACCTGTTCTACCTTCCGAAAACTGATATTGCTACTTCGGTGTTGACGAACCAAGCAACACCAGGACCGAACAGGAAATGATCTGAACACCTGCAGAACTTACCGCCGGTCCACGTAAGAATATTGGCCAAGCCCTACACATGCTTTGTGTCAGCAACTCACTAGAAGACGAGCAAAGTCGTGCTGTTGTTCAAGAATTGTGACTTCCATGATAGTGGCATCTATCCCCCACTCAGCTTACTCTCTGTCGTCTAAGAGCTTTTCACTCTAGTCAACCTAAGCAGGATTGACAGAACAGTAGACGAAGGACAGCCATGTGAGCAAGCAAGATTTCCAAAAGGAATCAGTATGATAGACCACATCTACATGACAACAAGACATTAAAGTAACGCGGGAGTACACGAGTCCGCTCTATCTCCTTCATCGATTTAAAGACACCTTTGACTTGGTTGATACAGAAGCAATCGTGGAATCCCTGGTCAGCTAAAGCTTCCCTCCTCACTATAAAAAGTTTCTTCGTGATATATATAGAAATTTCACAACTAAAACATCATCATTATATAACAATACTAACATTGATGCCAAAAGAGGAATGTGGCAAGGCGATACTATCTCGCCAAAATTATTTACTGCCACTTTCGAGAACGTTGTGTGGATATTGGAATTGGACGCCATGGGAGTGAAAATACATGCTCGGCAATTAAACCACATTCTCTTTGCTATTGGCATCGTTCTTACAATACCAAAGACTAGCCAGGCGAAACGAATACTTGTTAGCTTTGATATTGCCTGCGCAAGAACACCCAGAAACCTGGTCGCTACGTAAGAAGGATGGAAGATCAATGTATTGAACGCGCAGTCGAAAGGACGGTGCTAGGAGTACCCCTTGCCAGTGTGGGCATCTGAAGCTCCGAATCCCCACTTCGGCGGTCAAAAATCAAAGGGACCATTTTGTACATCAAACGTTGAAAGATAAGGTGGGCCGTACACGTAAGGCACGTGAACGGCAAACAATAGGCAAAAGCCATTAGTGACTGGGTTCCTCGGGATGCCAAACGTGCCACAAGAAGACCACAGAGCCGATAGTTAGAATTCTGCATGAAAGTCCCTGAAGAATGACATGATGCTCAGCGAATAGTTAGAACATGCATAATCTATTTAGGCTATTCATGCCTGCTTCAAGCACAAATGAGAAATTTCCAAGGGCACGCGCCACTCACTCAACGACCAGCGAAATGGGACGTGATACAGGTGATAATTAATCCCATGGTTAACGCGTTGATATATACGTCACATCCAAGGCCACGTGATTCAAAGTGCTTAAATGTGAAATCTCAAGTGAACGTTAATTGGTATGAAGGCGGAAGCAAGAGAAACAAGTGGATGGGAAGAAGAAAGAACAACGTGGAGGGAAACGAAAAGTGAGATAAGCTAAGAAGAATAGAAAAGAGAGAAGTGAAGAGGATACAGCTTGAACCAAGAATGGTGTTTGAGTGGAAAATGGGGAATGTCGCATTTGAAGTACGAGTTGGGAATGTCGTAGACCCGAAAATAAGGAGGCTATAGCAAAACACAGAAGCAAATAAGCTCTAGAGTGCTAACAGTTAGTATTTAAGAGTCGCAATAAAACTTTAAATTAACCTCAACAAATACAGAAGCAATCTTCTTATCCAGTTGTTCGTCTTACTCATTCTTTTGCTGCTGTCAATAATATGTGGCCTTATACTGGTAGGATATGGACTGAACTTCCACCGCTCAAAGTACCTGCCTATTATTATAGCTATGGTTTGTCTTTCCCGTAATTACATTTGCAATTCATAAGAGTCTGTAAACATAGTTACTTTGATCAGATATGAAATTCTATTGGTTCTAGGAACGACTGTATGCGATTCTCGGGATTCTGCTTTTCATGATTGCTGCTATATTGGGTACATGGATGGCTGTGCGTACTGATGATGAAACTGTAAGTGATTCTTCCTAAAGTGCATATTAATTCCAAGACTGTTGGAATATTGTTTTACTTAGCCATAATTAAGATTATCAAACGGTCGATGTGCCAATTGTTTTTCTTTCTTACGAATTTCAGCACTTTTTCATTTTCTGGAAGATTCCGCTAAATACTCAACACTCATTGTCAAGTTTGCTAAGCTTAAAAATAGAGTACTCTTATCCTTTGTACTTTATAATGATTTCTTCAACCGTAAAATGGTTCTTTTACCTACACTTTTGTCGCTATGAGTTATGGACATACTTTTCTGGGGACGAGAATTCCACAGCGCACTCATTCCAGCAAAAGGACCTCATGTGCAAAAAATTGAATGAGTTGCTAGCCATGCTTAAAATTGTCTTATACACAAATACTTACATCTTACCTTTGGATATACATGCACTTTATGCTTTTAATACCCTAAGCTTAATACAATGACGATTAAAAGACACATGACGGATGAAGTATATTGCATCTCAGGTGAACTATCAAGGAAGAGGGAAATTTCATATCCGAGGTCAATGGATAGCTGCAGCGGTAAGCAGAAACTCATGATATTATTGTATTAAAAACCTTTTAAACTACAAAGAAATATGAACCATTTGATCAAAACGATGTATGTCCTTCAGGTGTTCGAGTTCTTGATGATTTTTGTGTTTCTTGTCGAGTTGCTGCTACAACGTCGGGAGGTGCGTTGACTGGAAAATTTACTGAACACGGTAACACTTGATAGCATAGAAATGCACTACATCGCCGCAACATAAGCAATTTCTGTGTAAACTTGGGAAAAAGCAACAGAAGACTAATTTTTTCTAAATTTCACTTCTAGTTTTTTAGTAAGTTGAAATGTTCAGAAAATTTTGAACATTTCCGGATCTGAAAGGATATTATGTTAGCTCGCTTTTATACACATCCATGTGGAGGCCAGGAACTGAAAATTGGGCGATGAAGAAGCATAGTGAATTCGTGATGCAGCTCAACCGCACATGAATTTTCGTTACGTAAGACTTCTCAAGCGCATTATTGGCATGTTGCCAAACTGCTCACAGTGTATAAATCCTTACTAAAAATGAGCTATCTCGTATTTGCTTCAAGGTATAGGCTACTGCAATCAGTCTTTGTCGGGCCCAATTGATTTGTACCTTTTGCAAGCAAGTAGACATGTTCGTACATAAGTATGTGGTAGCGTTTATGGGTATATGAATTGTATCCAGTACATCAGTTTACCAAGACGTGAAAACAAGTGACTGGGAAGCGCATAGAATGGGTTTCGTAATTGCCTTCAACAAAAGGAGCACCAGCTATGGCCCAGCCCTGGAAAATTCCAGTCGTCACTCTGTCCCCAAATGGATAACAAGTAAATTATGTCGTTCGCAAAGCGAGTGTAATCATAGGTTACCGAGCTGCTCTTGCATGACAAATGGAATCTAGAAAAAACCTCGTTCGCAATATATAGAAGTAGTTACTTCCACTTAGATGTTCGACAAAAGCGAGTAAAGAAGGAGCAAAAGTCACTTTTTAGGACATTTTCCGATGCCCACAAATACGAACGCCTCATAAAACAAATAAGAAGGTATTCACTAATTATGAAAACATTGATAAAAATTGTGCCGAATATTGGGAATATTTTGCAATTCATTTGGAATCTAAATCAAGCACTCACTATCAGTAGTCTTGCCTTTGAATTATTTACAGCGGTTGCGTGCTTGTCTAACAACGTCTTCCATACTCTTACTGAGCATCAACAACTATTTTAATTAATTGCACAAAATACTAGCAGCGACAGACCTCTAGTGAGCTCGAACAGTTGTCATAAATCCATTGAGATATTCGAAGGAAGGAATCCTCACCAGCAAATTAACCAACACCGCGGTTTCGCCATGGAGCATTTTCCTTCTAAGTTTTCTTGAGCTGCGCACCAGTTAACTTCTAGAAAAATCGGCTAATGGCATGCACTCATCACAAACCAGAAACAAACCATTTGTTCTACCAAAAAACTTTTTTCGTCGTACTGTGATTCGTTGGTCGTTATTTCCATTTCTATAACAGCTTCGAGTTGATATCGTGAAGCATTTTAACAGTCCATAGTATAAAAACAGCATTAATCACACTTAATTTTAACCCTGCATAGTAGTAAGTGTATTGTTTTGACTACAGTAGCTCTACCCTCTATCGGCATTAGTATCCATTTTTCGACTACCTTCGCACCTATCTTTCAGCGTCGCTTTTCGAGAATGTAATAATCTTGCCGATAAATCGGTTTTTCTTTTAGAGAATTTTATTCTTCAAGAGCCTTTCAATAGTTGAGGAAAGTGGGAGCGAAAATGTGCGCTACTTTCTGCACAGTTTTATAAATTTGGTGAATATCTGAAAACAATAATATTAACCCTTTCGCGACCGCTATCATTTTCGCGTGCCTGGCTCATCCGATGGCGTGTCTTTGGAACGCGCTTGAGATGTCATTGAAACTAGGCATGTACGGTCCCAAACCTACAGCAGTGTACATACTAGGACCATTACGCATGACTGTGAAAAGGTCAATCTGCTTACGAACTTGGTGAAAAGGGGAATATAGTCACCAGCAACATATCTGATAATAATTTTAACTTATTATTTACGGTCTAGTGTTTTTAACGGCAGGGTATATATTGCGAAATATAACTTCAATAGTCTGAGATATACAACTAAGATGGTGCTGATATATTTGCAAAACTCTGGACCGCAGGTGTCTATGGTGGGGAACGAACGCGCTATTTTCCTTTCCAGGGAGTAACGCGTTCACCACCACACCATGCGGGTCCTTCGTTTCGCTTTTCTCTCAGACTAGTTCTATCGATCTTTTGTCATCAGCAATCACTCGTCAGCGGGATTGATCTGGGAGGCCCAAATTGGCAACAAACCCAGTTAAGCTGAGGCCGCAGTTATAATCACAATTTCAACTTATTATTTACTGCCTACTCTTTTTAATGGCAAGGCATATATTGCAAAATATAACTTCAATGATGCCAGAGTTTTACAAACATCTCAGCATCGTTGAAGTTATCTGATGATAATTTCATGGAAGTGACTAATGTTATCCTACTTTTTGGAAACTATGTCACAAAAAACAAAATTGAAATGATTTACATTATAAGCGGAGACGGTGCAACCTTTTTTTTCAATCAAAGTGGTTTAGAACCACATGGTTGTTGGCAGTATATCTCGGTGTCGAACTGCGACGAGGATCGGAAAGTATTCGTAGGTTGGCAAAGCCACTCGTGCTGGGAACTACTGTCAGAAACTGTCAATGTCATAGATGAAGCAGCCCCAAATTATAGCAAACATTCACTTGATCCGCGAAAACGACCCACCCTGTGGTAATGAAATGGTGACAACATAAAAATTACTCGATAAAAATATAATTAATATAATATATTAACACATTGTTATATAATATATTGTTATATTAATATAATAATATAATTCACATTTCTTGTGCGTTTTAGAATGTAATCTTCATCTCGTTCAAGGAGTTTTGCAAGTTCTCTATATTAAAGCAAACTCCTGAGAATGGAAATCACTTCCTCATCTTTCCCCATTTAGAACTACCCGTTCATCGACAAGACCTACAGAAATGCACCAGTCGGGAAACAGATCGGAGTTTATAACGCATCACCATCTCTAACAAGAAACAAGACACCTGTGAAGGACGAATATTTCACTCGTCAAAGTATGCTCTAATGAGATTCCGCTTGACGATTTTAGAAAAACATTTGGTTTAAAGTGATTGTATGAAAGCCATTTAACTCATAAATATTGCTACACTCTTTAAATGACAGAGATCTTTCCGTATACATAAATGCATATATATGCTCACATAAATATATACACACACATGTATATACATATATACGTATATATGCCTACAGATGTGCTTTCAAAAACCACTACTATATATTTGACTGCCATAACACTACTTTTTCTCAACATTGTATCCAAGAGTTGCCAGTATATTTACAAAAAAAAATCATTGCTAAAGTAAAACACCTTAATCTTTCTAGAGAAACAACCAACTGAAATCATTTTTGAAGTAAATCTTACATCTTATGTAACATTCGCACACAGCCTGATTACCTCTGTCTTCTGATAACTGTCATTATTTTGAATTAATGTATGATTAATTTGTGCAGTACGGTTAAAACTGATTAAAATTTTAAGCGAATTTTTACTTGAGATTGTTGAAGAAAACGTAAAGAGTATAGCGCTCGACGATGATTTACCCACTAATGATGTACCATCCATTTGACTCCATTCGTAGTACCGCAGATTACAGTCTATACAACGACTTGCAGTGCCCTTCGATGTTTAAAGTCAGTTTTTCCATCGAAACAAATCTCGTACCGACCATTTTCAAGGAGATGGTAAATAAAAAATAGGCTACGGAACTTCTTAGTAAAGCTTAATATTGGGCGAATTCAACTTATGTTGTTAGTTTTTCGAAACCCATTAATTCTCGAATAAGTGGAGAAGCAGAAGGTCGTGGTTCATATTAGGTTTTCGATTACATGAATTGAGTTACTAGTGGCGCCTTTCATCTCTCGTTTATCACTTGTTCTCCTACTGTTCGCCGAGCGACTTGACCAAGCTCCGGTAATTCTCACATTTCTCCCTGTTGCGTTGAAGGCTCTTCCAGTGGGACTCATTCGCTCTAGAGATTTGCTGAACATCACAATTTTCACCTAGGGTTTTCGTGAGGAACCGCGACCGTCTGGTCGGTGGTTTTCATGCAGTACGTTTGAAATCCCGAGGATTCCAGTCGCTAACGGCTCTTGCCCGTCGGGTGTGGTTCATACGCATTAGCTGCCAGGCCTAATATATTTTCGACTACGGAGCATATAGAACAGTGTCCTTGTTCTTCAATCATTGTCGTAGATGGGAGCTTTGGATATCCTCTCTCTCACTTGCGTGACACGTGATACTCCTAGCACAGTCCTTTCGACTGAGCGTTGTATAAGGATGAGCCTCTCATACTGCTTATGCAACTACCAGGTTTCTGACGCATACGTTAAGGCAGGAATTATCGTGGAATCGAAAAAATGGGCAAGGTGTTCTTCCTTCTGTTCACTAGATCCTCGATGTTCTAAGAAGCTCCCTAAACCGGTTGTTTGCCGCTGTTCAACTCGAGAGCTAAGCCGGTCATCATGTTGATTTACTGAGCTAGATAGATGTAAGTTGAATAATTGAAGATATTCATTCCATTGAGCATGAATAGGAATATGTAACCAATCAGCTCCTCATGAACATCGTTTTTGTGGGATTTAGCCGACGATGAATTTTTCCACAAGATTTATCAAAGTCGACAAGCATTCGTTCCGCTCGGCTAGTGTTCGGTGTTATCAGCAAAACGAAGAAAGTGTAATTCCCGACCATCGATTTTCTCTCCCATAATATCCCATTCCAATGTTCGCATAACGTTCTGGAGGGTAGCGGTAAATAATTTTGGCAAGATGTTGTCGCCTTGCTTAACCCATCTTTTGACGTCGACGTTGATATTGTTGCAGAATGGTGATATCTTCGCTGTGAAATTTTTGTACAGCTCATAAAGAATCTTTATGTACTGAGTAGGGATTCCTTGACTATCAAGGGCTTCCCAGACTGCTTCTATCTCAACTAAATCAAAGGCCTTCTGTAAATCGATGAAAGTGAGACAGAGCGGTCTTTTGTAC
Organism: Angiostrongylus costaricensis; assembly: GCA_900624975.1. Taxonomy (NCBI): domain Eukaryota; kingdom Metazoa; phylum Nematoda; class Chromadorea; order Rhabditida; family Metastrongylidae; genus Angiostrongylus; species Angiostrongylus costaricensis. The sequence goes on from UYYA01004360.1 coordinate 29,125, forward strand.
TTTCGCGATACTTCAATGAGCCTTGTTATCGTGTGGATGTGGTCCATTGTACTAAATCCTCTTCAAAACCCTGCTTGTTCACATGGCTGTCCTTTGTCCAGCGTTCTGTCAATCTTGTTTAGAATGACTCGTGTGAAAAGTTTGTAGACAAAAGACAGTAAACAGATTGGGCGATAGTTGCCAATATCGTGGACATCACCTTTCTTGAAGAGTAGCGCAGTCTTCACGGTTTTGCACCGAGTAGGAACTTTGCATTCTGACAAGGAACTTGTGGACAGCCGAACCAGTGTGTTGACGAGGACTGGCGGAAGGACTTCAGATGACGAGATCTTATCCTGACAGGACCACATATTCTTCTATTCTTTACCCACCAAATGGCACGCCGGATTTCGGAAGTGAGAACCGATGGTGAGACATATCTATCTTTCTTCATTTCATATGAGGGGAGAAGGACGTGGCTATTGGAGAGATCAGAGTAGTAATCGTGAGTGATTTTCTCCACTGCCTTTCTGGACGCTGTAACTATACTGTCTAGTCGTCGAAGTGCAATCATATTGGTTTCATTTTATTTCCACATTGGATTCGGTAACCCTCGTCCACAGGGTTCTTCGAACATTTCACGCGCTGTTTTGGCTGCGGCTTGAGGACCACGTCTTCTTAACAAATGTACGCCATCCGTCCTCTTATCTCAAAAAAAGAAAACGGGAGCTCAGTCGGAAAATTGAACTAATTGGCTTGTCACATTACTTTTATCAGATCCACTCATATCTTATAATACAATTGTTAGTTGGCGGGAAATTACTGCACTTCTCATTTGCTGTCCTCCGGAACATGATGATATCCGGAGCAATTAGCATGCACATTTATTCACTCAGGGGCACGTGTAGCGCTGTGGGTAGAGGTGCCCCACAATACAGAAGTGGTCGTTGATTCGACAGTCGACAAATTGCTACCAGAGTTGCCTGGGAGAATTGCGCAGCTGCTTGACACATCAGTAGACTACCGGAAGCCATAATATAAGTCGGATGTGCATCGAGTCATCCCCTATTATGCAACGAATGAAGTCGAACGCATATTTCTCAACAATTTTTGAACTGTGACGAGAAGTGGTTATTCAGAAAAAACACTTGATTTCATTAAGCATTTAGACCGGAGTTATTATATGAGTCCTCCCAACGGTTTACCGCTTCATCGTTGTTGAGAGATGTTCCTGGGTGTCGGGCTGCGATGTACAGCGAAGGGGTTCATCCCCCTGGCAGAGTCTTCCAAGCTGAGAAGGAGACCGGCGTTTCCATCAGGAAGTCTAGCTAAGAGCAAACCAATGCCAGGATCCACCACGGTCCTGGTATCAAAGTCGCATGGTGGCAAATCTGCCTCTAATTCACAACGGCTACGGCTGCCTGTGGTGATGAAGACCTGAGGCAGACTTTGGCCAGGCTGACTTCGAGATTCCAGGGAACCAAAATGGGTTAACCAGCAAATCTCCAAAAAGTGTTTATTCTGGGGACCGCACAACCAGTGTGGACAGGCCGTTCAACTATCAAGTATTATATGAGTGCCCCGTAATAAAGAAGTGATACGTCTCTATATTCCAAAAATATGTGCTCTATAATTTAGTATTGTCACTCAAAGTTGATGGATCGCGGTTTCCCTGAACAAATTTTCAGACACGAGTAAAAGTGTTCTGCGTGCAAAAGAGAAGTTAAAGCTCGCCCACTGGCGTTCTGTAACAGATAATAGCTATTCGCACTCATCCAAATCCTGAAAACATCTCAAATGTAAAGCTCACTTTAAAAAAGAACTTTTATCACTACATTTGGTGGCAGACCGACACAAGCTGAATCTATCTGGTTGGATGAATGAAGGGTGAGATAAGCGTTTCCGACATATATAGTGAGGATAAACGAAAATGAATGTGATGAGGAGTAATACATACATAAAAATAGACGTGAATGACCGATCAAACACATAAAACACAAATAATATAAGACATAAAGATATCAGAGATATCACTTGGTACTGCAACACGGTAGATAAGATCGCAAACCGCAATAGTGCAATTATCCTTCAACATTCACGAACATTTGTTTTCCTCAAACGGCACTACAACACAGTGACACACAACACTACTATTATTTTGATCTGTACTGTACAAATACGACCGTGTGATACTTCTGCTTTTTATGTCTGTACGAATGAGCTGTAATGTGAAGTGCATAGATGGTAGTTTCAATGTGCGGATCCTAATGATCGTACGTCATAAAATTGTCGTTAACCAGTATGATTAGTAGTTGAACCATACAATAAGTCCACCTGGTAGTTAAGAAAAAGCAGTGAGAAAAACAAAAGTATGGAAGGAGTGATGATGGTTGAGACGACAATGCCAATCACACGATCAGGAAAACAAAACAACGAACGCGAAAAAAGCATATAACGAGCAAGTTTGTCATCTGACGAAGATGACAAACTTCACAACATGTTCAGAGGTTGTGCGTAAGACATGAAATATACCGACTCGGCGGAATGCTCGTTAAGATAAGAGAATTTGAATAGAGATGGTTATTTAAATCATACAAGCGGAAAAATACCAGACTACGATATCTTCACGCTTTGCTGTCAAAAAATGAGTACGTTGGGTTTTCATAGCCATTAACCTGCATTCCGGCCACGTGGCGCTCTTCTGGAGTGTAAACATCGACCTAGAAAGTGAATGTTTTTCCTCTATACTCTTGCATAAAAAGCGACCTCGGAAAATTTCCCTTCATTCTAGATTATCATTCTAACGAGAAATCTTCATAATCTTTCAAAATCTTCAACATATCTTTGATTTAAAAAGTCAGCAATTTTGAAAGCTTTTTTAATGTTACAACTAATGACTTCAGTCAACTAAAGGAAATAGCGCGCTCGTTCCCCACCGCAGACGCCTGTGCTCCGGAGTTTTGCAAATATCTCAGCAACACTGTAGTTGTTTCACAAATCATACGCTGCCGTGAAAACTTGTAAAAGGCAGTAAATAAAAAGTGAACTAATGACTTTTCCTTATAATTGCATGGATTTTGATAGTCGAGATGAGTTGAACATTTGGTTGTGTTCTCACAAATATACAGTGATAAAAAATTCACTGTATTTCTAATCTTAACACATTTGCGAAGGATTTGTTCAGGGCTGCAGTGATTCTTCCCAACAGTCGACCAGGAGACTGACGATGATCTAACAACATTAACACCCTTGGTCACGCATTATTAGGTGGCTCGGAAGTTAAGGTCCGATTCGCAGAGTTACTTTCCCTGTATATGTAGTGGTAATTCGAAGACTAACATTATTTAGTCCGCACCATATGAATAAATTATAACACGACCTGCGTTTTTGACAAATTTTAAAGGTTAGAACTTCGAATTTCAGAACATCAATTTTGATAAGTCTGTTTTCTATGAATTCAAACTCGGAAATAAGCAGCGCAAATGGCTCGAAGCATTAATGGGCTATGGAACCAAGGAAGTGTCGACAAACGAACAATGCTATGTTGCCTGTTGCAATCATCAATCGTGTGGATTCTAAGCGGCTCTTCTTCCTCAGTGGAAGACACACAAGAAAAACAATAGATTTTTCGAAAAGTTGTTGACTATGTGATTACCATTCAGATTACCACTCATTCTTCTGTTTGTGTTGTTGAAGCATTTGGCATAATAAATTCCGTATCAATATACCTTTTCAGACTATGAAGAAGGCAACACTGCCGAGACGTCAATTTTACCCTAATAAAGAATAAAGTAACACACCGTGCTTGCTAAGCAAGAATATAGAGAATTAATTGATCAATGCTGAAGTTAATATAAAGTTGGTCCAGAAAATGCTACGTTGCCCTCAACAAATTCCCCCCGGCAAATACGACCATGAAGAACGGGAGGGTCGCGGAAGTCCTTATGTTATTGACGACGATGAATTGAAGGCATTTATGGAAGCAAATACATCAAAAACTCTCCAACAATTTGCAGAAAAATTCGATGTAAGCTTTAAAAACATCTAAAGAAAATTGGAACGGCGATGAAGTTCGACAACTGGGGACACCATGAATTGGATGACAACCAAATAAACCGCAAAGGGATAGTCGCAAATTCTTATCCGCAACAGGAAAGACCAGTTTCAAGACCATACTGCGAAGCACGACAAAAAATAGATCCGTTACTACAATTAGCCACGATCGGCTCCGCGACTCGACCACGGTGAAAGTCCGCAGCACTTCCCAAAGCCGAAATTGGATCGAAACGAGGTCATGCTAACCGTTTGTTGGTCTACGACTGGTGTGATTCAACACAGCTATCTGAATCCAGGTGAAATCACTACGGTGAAGAAGTACACCCAGCAATTCGACAAATGCACCAGAAACTTCGACGGCTGTGCCACGCATTAATCAACGGAAAAAGACCAACTTTTCTCATGATAACACGTGGCCACACGCCGCACAGTCGACGTTGGAAAAGTTAAACGTGCTATGATCGAAATTCTGCTTCATCCACCATATTCGCGAGAGCTCTTGTTTACCAAATACCACTAATTTGTGAAAAAATGAGTGGCACCTCGACAACTTCCTGTGTGAGAAATACTTCCGAAACCAAGGAGCTTAAACTGCTTTCAACGACTTCGTAGCCTCCAGAAGTCTACAATTTAACGAAACTAGTATAAGCAAAGCTACTTCTCAGTGTCAAAAATGTATAGTTTCTAATTGTCTCACTTCGATAAGCAAAATTTATTCTGAGGTGAGATATGGCGCTTTGGAAACGCAGGTTGAAATCGGACATAAGTTTCCGAAGAACCTGATAAAATGTTTCACCGTTCTCATTGTAGCGAGGAGGATTTCCGTGGCATCTCGCAATATACAGTTAGGTTCATCTCCTGCTTTGCTCACCTATGTGAATGAGTTCGACTAATTTACTAATCGGAACCCTAGTTCAAAGCAAATCTATGGAAAAAAATTGACGTCGTCTGGGGAGACCTTCGTAAAACACCAAGCTTTTCCCCGATCGTTAAGAATAGGTGAATATGTACGTAGTAACGATTCATGAACGTACTTGTACTACCATCTCAAGATCGCAGAAAAACTGTCAAATTGGCGAAATAGCGATAAAGAAGACGACCGCGCTGGGAACCCCTGACAACTCGAAAATGGGTATTGCCCACCTTTCTATGTTGTATCAGCAGATGTGTCTATGATTAACACTAGAGAGCGAATGTGATTCCAGTACCACTTGAAAACGAACTGAGAGTGGCTACTTTCCATCATTTACCGCATTACATTTATTCATATGGAGATTATCTCCATCATACATTTCATAAAAACTTTAAAGCTAATAGCAAAAAAAATGTCAAAATATGTTACCATGTGAAAAACTTGACTTGAATTTAAAAAATTTTCCATAAGGATAAACAAGCACCAATCAAGCGACCAGGATTTTTCTGTTTTAAAGTTTACTTGCTAGTTTTCATATAAACAATCTTGAAGAAGTTATAGTAAACTTCTGGACACACCTCAATAAATCCTTGATGCGCTCGTCGACGCCGTATGATGGTCCCAACCAAAACAACCAGTGAGACGATAGCAACTGATCCTACCATAAACATCGCCTGTGACGAAGAGAGCAAGCCGCTTTCATGATAGGTAGATTTCTTTAAAAAATTTCCAAAATAGTTAATAGCAAACAATGTGAAATTTTCTATTCCAGGCAGCTAGTAATACTCCTCATTAGAAAAGGGTCGCAACAGCTATACTTCTGTTTTTGAACTCCGGCTGAACGGGTAAAAATGCTGTCTAACTTATAAAGATGGAAATGGTTGAGAATTACAACCTGATTTTGTATTAGCTTCTCCTGACGATAAAACGCTGGCTTTTCGTCAATAATCGGCTCGATATCCACGCGAAGCTCCTTGGTTGAATCCTAAAAGTTCACCTTAAAAAGTTAGGATGTTAAAATAGTGGAAGTGTAGTTCATTATAGATTTCGTGGATTTATGATAAAATTCCAACTACAACAATCCTACCTCATCGCTTTCATCGGAGTCAGAGTCCTCCCCCATAGATTCAGTTTGTACTGACTTCTCGACTAACATAGGAGGAAGTGGTCGTCTTACTGTTTTTCTCTGAATTTCGACAATCTAAAAATAACTATCTATATGATAGTGTCAGCCAAACATGGTAATTATTAATATCTATTCAATACACCTTCGGCTTCTTCACAGATGGATTTCTTTTCACTTCTTCGTCATCCTCATCCTCATAGTATTCGTCATCGTCCTCTTCGGAATCATGAGAGTCTTCGGAGAGTAACTAAAAAAAAGTAACTAAAAAAGGAAGAGAAGAATTACTATCGTAATCCTAGACTTCTGCAGTTTTCCTAATTATCAAGTGATCTGGCTAGGGAGTTGGCGTAGTCGTTAGTGGTAGAATACGTCAGGAAGCAAGGTTCTGGTTCGACCCCCTCTCCAACATCTCTAATTCAATCCAAGTGGAAACGCCTAAGCTGGGCTATACCCACCATTGCAAGGAGTATAAAGAAATTAGACTAGACCAACACTCCACGACATTCATAAAAAGAGAAAAACCTTAAGTAACAGACAAAAAGTGAAATGTTAGAAGACCTTTGTTGACGATTAATGTGTGAAAAACAAATCGAATGCAAGAAGTGATGGGATCGGTACAGTAGATGTGACGAAAAGCCATGCGTAAAAAAAAGTAAAAAAAACCAAGTGAGTCAAATAAACACCAGCAAAATGTGTACTCGTCGTTGTCACTCATCAGACCTGCACAGCTCAATTAGATCAAAAACTGCGAAAGAACCACACTTTTTGCATGGGTGAATTTACCTTTATTGACTTTGTTGGCGGACCTCTAGGCTCTACCACAGAGGTTTGGGTATTGTTGTTATAGCCATATTGTTATACTCTTTTGAAACAACCTTAGTGGTATATGTAAGAAAAAAAGGCACTTAAAGCTGCACCCACCTTTGTCGGTTCATGAGTAGTCTGACGATTCGTAGTGGTAGTAGTAGTGGGTGTTGTCACTGCTGGTGCCTTAACATCTAGCTTGGCACTAGGATGGAGCTTTTCATAAGCTTCCTGGAAAATAGCATATTTAAGTGGTATTTTTTGACTGCAAGCAAAATGAGTACTTTGTACAGATCCACGAGTTTCTTATTCTTCGCATCACTGTCCAAGGAATTTAGCGCATCGATTGCACTGTCAGATAATTCAGGTGTATTTTCACGCCGGAAATCGGACCAATAAGCAACTGAAAATATTTGACTGTTAATTGCTGGACATTTTCGAAAAGAAACCTAAAGAAGGTACCATAATTCATATTACTTTGCTTCAGTTTTTCTCCATTGAGGTAAGCATAGATAGATTAATAAAAAAGAAAATATGCATAGAAAAAAATAAAAGAATAAAGCTCTCCGCGTTGATCAATCCCTGAGAGATGCACCATGCATTCGACTTCACTAAGCATCGTTTGGAGGTGATTGAATGCATATCTGTGCATTGCAATAACTCCCGGTGGCCTATCGATGTATCAAGTCAGTGCTGCTATCCTCCGAGACAAGTCTGGTACCAATTTGGCAACTCCAGAGGGATGCAAGGCTTGGTGGGCCATAGACACCGAGATCAATTCCACGTGTGTGTTGTAGGGCGCCTCCGACCACTGCGTCACACGCGCCCTTGTGTATATAAACAAATATAAAGAAATGCACAGAAAAATCTGGTGCTGAAGCAATACGAACATGAAGCATTCAAACAATGAAATAAATCATTGTTATTATTGATATTCCACCTAGCTGCTTACCAGCGATTGGTCGCACTTGACTCTCTAGATCCGGGAAGTCACGAAGCATTGCCAGAGTACCATTGATGCGCAAGTCGATGTACCTGCAGATTGTTTTCATGTTCGTATTGATACTGGTACTGACATTGATGGCCGATTATATCACAGATAGATGAAGCTCAGACACCGAACCTTAGTCTATGTAGGACCGTGGGTTTGAACGCTGCAGCTTCAGCTTGATCCACACGTAGTAAATGACGGTATCGATTAATAGTGTGAATTCGGTCCTTTTCCTCAGATCTTATATATGTCTGCAAACAAGGAACTTTTTTCGCATGCTTCGAATCCAGTACAAAACCCCTTCGTTGTTGCAAATCAAATCTAAAACCTTAAGCGTTTTCAGAACATGGTGCTTGTTAGCAGATTTGTCATGCATAGCAAGTGCTTGCCGATAGTCGTGCGTGGCCTAAATGACTTCAAGATTAATATTTCTGGTTTTATCCTTCAACAGAAAAAACTACCAATGTTATCGATACTTGACAAAGTATAATAGGTAATTCGAAAAGCGAAAAACGAGCTCACAGTTCTCTTCTTCTCATTGAGAATTGCCTGAACGCGTTCCTCGTGTGTAGTCTCGAGCTGCTTCTTAAGACGCTTGTGCTCGTCTTCAAGNCATTGATGGCCGATTATATCACAGATAGATGAAGCTCAGACACCGAACCTTAGTCTATGTAGGACCGTGGGTTTGAACGCTGCAGCTTCAGCTTGATCCACACGTAGTAAATGACGGTATCGATTAATAGTGTGAATTCGGTCCTTTTCCTCAGATCTTATATATGTCTGCAAACAAGGAACTTTTTTCGCATGCTTCGAATCCAGTACAAAACCCCTTCGTTGTTGCAAATCAAATCTAAAACCTTAAGCGTTTTCAGAACATGGTGCTTGTTAGCAGATTTGTCATGCATAGCAAGTGCTTGCCGATAGTCGTGCGTGGCCTAAATGACTTCAAGATTAATATTTCTGGTTTTATCCTTCAACAGAAAAAACTACCAATGTTATCGATACTTGACAAAGTATAATAGGTAATTCGAAAAGCGAAAAACGAGCTCACAGTTCTCTTCTTCTCATTGAGAATTGCCTGAACGCGTTCCTCGTGTGTAGTCTCGAGCTGCTTCTTAAGACGCTTGTGCTCGTCTTCAAGTGAGGCAACAGTCTGAAAATTGATAAGTTCGGAGAAATGTTCCTAATGACGAAGTAACTTATAAAAGTTACTTCAGAATTGAACGATACATTTATGTGCATTTACCAAAGAAAATACAAAGTTTGTGTGAATAATGCTGAAAGTGAACAAGAAGACAGCTTTTTGTTAACCTGTACTTCAAGTGAAGGAAATTTACAAATGTATCCCAAAAAGCAAGAAAAAAAAGAGGGTACGAAAATATTGCTCACGCTAAACGGCATTGTTTTGAAGCGATATATGGGGAACGTGTTGTAAAACTGATACATTTCAAAACACAATTTCTGTAAACTAAATGGCATACCACCCACAACGAATGTGCAATAGTGTTGACGCGGTATTTTGTTAATTGCAATTTTGCTGATCTTAATAAGAAACCTGACCGATGGAACAAGAGCAAAAATTCAGCATAACTTATTAACTTTCCTTAAAAGTATACGACAGAAACAAGCCTGCGGCTAAGTACAACTCACTCTCTGGAAGCGATTTGTCATGGACACCTTAAATGACTCGGCTCCTTTAGCATCCTTCTTCTTCATTTGTTGGTAGCGTGCCTCCAGTTCTCCCCATTCCTTCATAACCTGAAGTAAAACAACATTGTGCGCTAGCATCATATTTAAATAACTGCTTTAATGTCCGAACAGAGTAAAAGAACAAGGAGGAATACTCACATTTCGCTAATATTGTGTTTTTAACCTCTACTCTAAGTTATTAGAAGCTAATAAGGAAACTAATCTGAACAGTGACCTTATCAATTTTTTCGCGATGTTTTCTATCGAGACGCTCCTCGGCTTCTTTGAAATTCTCGTGTTCGTTAGCGGAGTCCTTAATCTTGAAGTATGGATCTTGGTCTTCTGAGGACTTCTCAATGGACGCATCTGTAATTATGAATTTTAACATAATTCAGTTCGAAGCATCACAGTTATTCCAGAATCTACTAGAATAATAAAATTTAACCCTCGTCGCTGTCATCGTATTCGTCAACATATTCTTCGTCCACTTCATCTCCTTTTAATGGCAATTTCGAATGTTCAGATAATCTTGCGCCAACGGAGGGAGAAGTAATCTTGTCTGAAAATATGTTTCCTCTTTCAAGTCCAAACACAGATGGTGAGAGCAAAACTGTTTGTTTGTTTGTTGGTCCTTCCATTAATTTTAAAGTCGCCTGTAGGGCAAACAATATAGAGGTGGTGCAGAAATAATTGTGAGAGTACTCTCCAGCTAAAGTATACTATTTAAAAATGTTTCGCACTTATTGAAATCTATAAAAAAGTGCCCTTTTAAGGGCAGATATACTCTATGAAACAGAAAAAGACTATAAAACCCAAGGAATAATACTAGTAGATTAGTGCAAACGTCAGCGAATAGGAAAATTGTGTTTCTACAAATTTTACAGCAATATGAATTTAATAACCGGCCGCAAAATACGAAGAGTATGCAAAGCATTTCGTATGTGGAGTTTCTTTTTCCACATAAGGAAATAACTAACTGGTAAATGAACATGGCAAATTCAGGAACACAATGAAACTACAGACCTTTGGCGAATTTGAATGTGCCTATACATGACTGTGCTGCTTGGTCATACTGATTAGGGTGAGCCCACCACACAACACAGTCATCATTATATACATTGGACACCACTTAAACAGCAAGTACGACCGACTCACATTAAAATTTCTGTCACAGTGATTCTGGTGATTTTGTTCTCCATCGAGATATGATGGGAAAATGAATACGTACTTCATTTAACAGTGCAGAATCTGCGGTACTGTGCTGATTGCTGAATAACAGCCAAAAAACGCGATTGCGTGGATCTGTGATATGGTTAAGACGACGAGAGTGATGTCATGAGTGCTCAGTATATCAGAAATGAGTGGTGTGTAGATGTGGAAACGATTACAATGGAAACATACCGACAGTTGGGCAACACACAAACTCAACACCAGTGAACAGATCGAGGCTGCATGGCTCGAGGACAGCAAATGAGCGAACAGTCATCGCTTTCCCATTAAAAGTCTGAAACGTAGAGGTGTTCTGAATTCGATGAACAATCAGAATAACGTTCACTTTTTATTTCCTGCCTACTATAATTTTTTATGGCAGGGTATTATGCGAAATACAACCACAATGATGCAGAGATATTTGCAAAACTCCGGTCCGCAGGTGTCTGCAGTGGGGAACGAACGCGCTATTACCCTTTCCGGGTGCTAACGCATTCACCAGCACACCATGCGGGCCTTCATTTCACCTGTCTCTCAGAAGGGCTCGCATGGTGTGGTGGTGAACGCGGTACTCTCCGGAAAGGACAATAGCGTGTTCGCTCCCCACTGCAGACACCTGCGGACCGGAGTTTTGCAAATATCTCAGCTTCATTGTAGCTGTGTTTCGCATAATCAGAACAACATCCAAACATACCTTTCCCACGCACTGCTTTGTAGCCACATCTCTCCAGTGTTGGTAGTCATTGCATGAGTCGCCAGAATTGACGTGCGAGAAGCGACAGTCATGTGGTACTTGTAGAGCTTCTGACTTGAACTCGCCATCTGTATAAAACATTTCAAGCTTATAAGCTTAAGCTTTTAAACTTATAATACATAAAATAGATGTGATACCACTGACTGTTAATTCCACTATTCAGCAGCTATAGCATCTATATCTATCTCATCTAACACGGCTCACACATGACATTGAAAGACTGCGCACAGAAGTCAAACTTCAAAACTAGAGAGTGTGTGGTTATGACAAAAACATTTGCACTGAGATCAACTTCAACACATTTTGAAAACAGCACTATATGGATAAAGGAGAAAATAAATGAATACTATCTGCCTGACGTATGTTGTAGAAGCAGCAGCAAGCTGATAACTAAGCGTGAGAAACTACGTATGGATATGAAGAACGTTCCTAACCCTTAGGTGTCGAAATTTTCCAGTTAACAAATAGAGTATTTCACCTTTGCTTTTGTTTTGACTTCCCAGTCAGTAGAAACACCAGAATGAAAATCTTTCAAGGTCAATCTGCACTTTCCCATTCAGGTATTAGAATAAATGCTTCTGTCAACCTCAAAATGCGTTGATAATCTCATTATAACTCTCCTTCCTTTCTGTATCCTACCTTCTTTCTCACTGTTTTCCCCTCTCTCCCTCCTCTCGCATTTTGCGACTTTTATTGTTGAAGCGGCGTCAGAGTCATTTATCGTTGACGTTGTGCTGTCTAGAACACTCGCTGGTGCACCAGAAGAAAGAGAATAATCCTCTGTGTAGTCATTTCTAGAAGTTTTCTCCATAAAATAAATTGTTCTCCCATATTCAGCTCTTCTATGCTCCAAGTACATAGTGAGGAAAAATGCTGAGAGTGGTGCCAATTTGACAAAGTTATTTGCTGAAAAGAGTAAGAAACAAAAGGGAGATCCTAATGCCGAATAAGTCTTCGCCGTCAAAACGTGCTTAAAACAGTAATACAGAATTCGGGTATCGCGTCAAAAAAAATTGTAGGGAAAACAATATTTCTTAAACAACTATGAATTCGTGTCAGATAAATATAACAGATTTGATAGCAGTTGAGGACAAGGAGTTTAGTAAATGATAAGGTTTACGCTAAAAATCTTAGTTACTTCCATACCCATATTAATCTCTATTTGAAGAAATCCATGTCATCACCAGATGACGACGTGACCCGTGTAACAAGTTGAGTGTGCGTTCTCAATCGCCAATAAGTCTGCTAGCAGTCGAAGTATTCCCATTTCGCCATTCCAACTGGGATTACAGGTTAAACCGCACACTGTGTGAAAAATAAAGCTTCACATGAATATGTTCCCTATTCTCGTACTTTAGAATAAGCTGTGAGTCAGCCGCATCTTGTTCAAGGAAAACATTTGAATCACTAGAATCGCCTGAATCACTATTTGATTATAACAATGTTACCTCTCCATGAACTGCTGAGTGAGTGCACCAAGGGAAAAAGACATCGAAAACCACGGCATGAAAACGTATAGAGTTTTAAACATTAAATAGAAATCTCCTATCCTACGAAAAATCGTAAATTTCCTTCATGAACATGAAGAAAGCATGAAGAAACATAAAAAACGCATGGAGTTTCACTCTAACCTCTAAGCCAACTAGAACGATGATTTCACAATTATCGTCTATTCTGCATTAGTTCTTTCAGCAGTCATTAAATAGCACCTTCATTCAAGCTCTTATATAGTTAAGGAAAAAGTGGAACACTGGATGGCATAACTTCCACGATCATATAATGAAAAAATACGTAGACGTGAAAAATTGGACATACATACCGATGCACTGATACGGTCGAACGGTGTGTGTCCATTTGCACGGTGAGCCTTCCTCACGACACCAGTTTTCGATGGAGACTTCGTGAGAATATTCGACGATATTCGTGATATTTAACTTTGGGTAAGCCTAAAAAATATCATGTTGTGTATGTGTATATATACATATATATGTACATATATACATGTATGCGTACATATATATACATGTATACATGTATACATATACATATATATATGTATATATGTACATGTACACATGTATATATATACATATATATATACCACAAATGAATCTCTTTTGATGTTTCCGTTCTCATTCCGCTATTGGATGTACAATGCTTTTGCAATAAATACCAACTCTCAATAATTTTATAATAATAACAGTAATAGTAATAATTATAATAAGTATAATAGTCATAATAATAATAAACGTATGTTCACATTTCAGCAGAGATATCTAGCAAATTGCACATTCATTTCGTATCACATGACTTGATGAGAAACAGGAATGAGTGGGGCTGCGAATGCAGTGCTGTAAATGTCATCGGTAGAATGAAGTCGTATGAGTCGATAACAGAACAAACGTTACAATCCATACGATTGGAAGTGTTTTCTTCTCGTACTCAGCTTTTGTTAACAAAACTAGCGGAAAATTATGGATGAGTGCCTCAGAATAGGCGGCTTTTTTTTACGTAAAAGGAAGCTGAGATTGTATTTTAACACTTGTGAAACCATGCATGAAACCCATTATCACACAATAACCCACAAGAAGTTGAACTTGTACGTTGATATAAAGAATCTTTCCATTCCTACAAATGGATACACTCATTAGTGAAGAGATCTACAAGAACCAGTAAACACTTGTGTATTCAGGGACACGACGAGAACCATGAGTTTTCTCAAACTTAGTTAATGCTAATTAATATTACAAATTACCCTTGAGGTATGATAATTGTTCACATGTTTGCTTTGACGTTTGGTTGTAGCATAGTAACAAACAGCCTATGCTGCAAAACCAATACGTTCCCAGGAGAAAACTGGTATGCATAAAATGCCACTGACGCATGGAACCAAAACCAGAGCAAATTTAAAACAAGCATACAAATTAGTGAAGATATGATAACGTCAAAACAAAATACTTCCAAATCACATGTACCACCAGTTTACACTAACGACGACAAATATAACAGTAGGAGAATGTGCTATTATAAATACAAAAACTATAGACTATACGTAAATATATTAATCCCTTCAAAAGCGCCACAGTTTTTCATGCCATACTTTCATTTCATAACTTCCTGGCTCGCACTAGGGGTCATAAACCGCACATCCAATTGTAACAATCGGCAGCAGAACTTGGGGAACCAGTTAGAGTACTCCCTGGAGGATCTGTATCTGTTTGCGCGCTTTACAAGACTAAGCCATCAGGCTCTGCAAAGCTGGGACAGCACGTTAACATAGTGATATTACGCAAGTACACCCGCTCATATGTACTGATGAGCCATACTTACACTAAGTATTCCTGCTCTCTAGTGAAGTATGATAATGGGTAGATGTCAGAAACAATCATCAATAACTGCAAAAAATCGTCATTAGTTCCAATCATAAATGAGAAAAGAGATGCCGATTCAGACCATATTATGGGATCTGGGAACCACACAATGGACACGTGGTGTTTTTCTGTGAGGAACGAATTCTCTAGTCTGAGCGATAGAATTGTGTGATGCTGAGCGAAAAAAGAGCTGTAGCTTAAAGGTGAAAGATATATGCCATAGTGCTTCTAAAACTTTTTTTTTAGTTTTAGATAGACAGATAGAAATACTACTATCGTCACACCCAAAAATACCCGCAGAAAATGGACATTCTTTGCTCCAATTCCTATTAAGTGGCCGGTTTGACCAGCTACGCGAAAGCCACCTGGGTTAAAAGCACTGTTGCCACGTTTCTATTCAGATCTATTTTCACGGAAGTAGTCCGCAACAAAGATTATAAGTCCCAAATGTATTAGTGCTGTGGTTCGAAAAAAAACGTTACTATTCTGTGTTTCCAAAGACAAGCTCCTCACCTTTTTACAGTATTTGAGGATGTCCAGCTTTCCACTAAGACAAGTCGCATATCGATTCTCGTCGCTGATCCAAACTCCATCGTCGCTCATATATTTGTTACGATACCCACATTCAAATGCAACCAATGGCACGAATTTCTCGTGTTTTTTCGAAGGCGATCCATCGAGGGTAGCCGCAACACCCTAAATGGTTATCGAAATACTTGAAAGTCCAACTAGTCATTTAATCTCCATGAAATTAAGACCAGATCTAGAAATGGACTCCAGCTTCAAATAATTTGTTGCACAAAATAAAGTATTACTGTAGGGCAGATAGCCCCTTCATGAATTCACACTGAGCACCCTAATGCGACAACCTTACACGGTTTCTGACATACAACTTACTCGCTTTTGCAAAACAAAACAAAATCCAGTTGAAGAAATTCGAGCCAATTCAAGTGCATTTCTGAGTGGTGGGTTTTCACAAACGATTATTGAAATTGGTCTTAATTATTTCAAAGTGCTGTCATGTCGCAACATGTTGGCATAAATGGTGAAAAATGCCCATAGAGACGAATGTATGGTAATTTATGCATAATGGAAACGTCTCACAGCATGAGCACCCAAACATTGCCATCATACATGCCTAAGGAAGCCCATTCAATCACGACGTCAAACCGTGCAGCTGCACGCAACTTGAAGGCGAACGACGAAGCGCATTCCCCAGTGGAAAAGTGCTTCCACGTCAAATCACAACCGAATTCTTCAAACGTGAACGCTATCCAGTGCAAGCTCTGAGACATATAAGCGTCTCCGAGAGCGCAATATTCGAGGCTCAAGAACAAATCACAAGCTCCTTGAGGTTTATCGAGGTCGCTGGGTTTTCATCGATGTTATTTCCACCCCATACAATCAAATACTTGGGTGCGATATTACTATATTCTAGTTGTGATTGGTGAAATACTTCATGGTTAGATTCGATGAATGGTAGAATTCGATGCCTCTAACAGATTTTCATTGCCATGTTTTTATTTTTCTCGATTCCAGAAAAATAAACGAACTAAAACCTACATTTATATGTGCAGTGGTCGATAATGGTATTAATACGCTGAGTATCAGCATATTACCCACCGCCATGGCTGAAAATCACACCATTATAAAGAAGGATAGCATAATGAAAAAGGAATGGAACAGTAGCACATGGAATAATCGCAGAGAAAACGCCGATCTCCGGATTAAAGGAATTCCCGAAAAGAAAAACGGGAACAAAGACAATCAGTGAAAGATGTATTAACTCTGAGTACGAAAGAGGATGAAATTTATGGCATGAGGTGAAATCGATGATGTTAAGACAGCGTGTGAGGAAGGATAAGGGGCGGGATTGTGTGAGTGAGGGAGTGAGAGAGCAAGGCGTCCCGAACCGCCTCTAGCCGCCGATAGCTCTGTTACCGTAACAACATCCGAAGGGGACAGACGATGATTGCTGCGTTTGAAGCAGATAATCAAAATACCTACCAACTGCCAACTCATACTTCCTGTTTCCGATGTTACAAAAAAATTAGTGGTAGAAGAGAAGTAACGAGTCAGGCTTAAACATGTGTAATAATGACACCGCAGAAAAAATGTAGACACTTAGTGATCACGTCAAGAATCACCGATAAATCCCTTCAGTATTTTCCCATGTGAACGGTGGATGAAGAAACTAGATTACTGCTTAAGCTGTAAAAATCGGAGACACATGAACGTCATACGAATGTGAAGAAATGAGCAAGAATGTGATGGGCGAATATCTGAAAACGACTGAGCACATTCATCATCAATGATTTACCAACCCCTAAGATCCAGAACTACGTTCAAAACATCGGAGCAATGGTCGATACTTAACAGCGCTTTATATTTCGCAATAATGTTAGCTAACGACAAGACGGATTAACTCTATGAAACGCGTTTCATAAGCAATTAGCAGCAACCAACAATAGAAATAAACGACTATTAGCATGTTTAGTAAAAAGTGATACCCTCATTTTCACCTCAAAGTTATTTCGGAAATAAACATCGGGCCTGGAAGTTTCTTTTCTCCCAAATCCATGTAAGGAAAACATGTGTGACTTAAGAGATATGGTCACCTGTTGTTGTTCTATTGTACAGATAAATTAAGCGACTCGTTGATATTGATAACCTAATAGTACCAGCAAAACCAGCTCGACCACTGTCCCTTAGGCTGACGAACGAAATCCGAATCTAATTCGAACTCTTTTGACGCCTATTAACTTTGTCCTCCATAGATGTGAACCGATAAGAACGATGAAAATAGTTCAGAAATTTGTTATGATATTGCATTTGTTTTGTAACCAAGCAAAGATTCCACTGATAAAAACTGAATGTGTGAGATAACAGATCCTGCATTGCTACAGAAATCCGAGAGAACAGAAACAAGAAAATGTCAGTCATGTTCTTGTCACGCAGAGACTTTGGAACGATGAAAAATCGCCAGAAACAAAACAATACCTGATTCAAGATAGGATACTGAAAAAGAACAATCGCCAGTTAGTTGAAGAATACCATCTGTCAAATATTCAAGCAGTTTGGTAAAACCCTACAACACGTAGGTATAGATTTGTTACGGAAAATGGACGAAAAAATAACTGTAGATGCTAAAATGTGGCATTTGCTGTAGAAATCAATCAAGTTATCATCGGTTAATAAATCAGACCGGTTGTGATGCGGTGACGGAGGATACGGCCGCCCCAGCGTCATTGTCACTAACGAGTCTGTTCAGCTGATATATAAGTAGCATCCTAATTTTCTATGTCATCTAAGCAATCTGTGACAATTTGCTAGATATTTCATATGAATGCGGCCGCACGTTGGTTCCGAAATTCTCATGAAACAATCGAATATTTCCCATAAAGCGAACTATCAGAGCTATTCAGCCTATTAGAATAAGATATACGGACAAACATTACAATGCAACAGCGTAGCATGTGTTAACGAGTAAAACGAAAGACATAAATGTTAGTCGTACGAGTCACATAGTCGTGGGACGGAGGGTGAAATCGAAAATATCCCAAACAGTGGGTGAGCAGCAGGAAGAGTTAACTGAACAGGAACAATGCGAAAAACACATTCACAGACATCTTAATTAAAAGTCAAATTCCAAAAAAAAAAATAACCACTTATTTTGACCACCTGCAACCCCGTTAAAACGTCGAAAACTGAGTTAGAATTTCCAATCGTAGTCCAAACTCTACCTACTAGGTTTTGTTCTATGGGCAAATAGAAACTGCATCACACCTTTTGTATGAGGCCGCTCACTTTCATCGCTTTTATCTAAATAGTACCCAGGTGCAGCTCATTAGGTTTCATATGTGTACTGAGTATATTTATAACTATGTAATAGGGTTCATCCGGAGTAAATGTGAGTCTATTTGTTGAAGACGAGCGCGAAACGCATTACCATGTAGTCCTTTGATTACAGGCTTTTGGCCGAATGCAAATTTGCCTTGTCAAATGAACCACGGATAGTCTCTAATAAAACACTTCACTCTGCGGATGGAAAAACCAAACACGAAGTACACACCTATTTATTTGATTTTCTGGAGATATTTGTCAAAGCGAACATAATTTAGTGTAAGGTGACAGTGCAAGAGGTTCCACAATTACGACTTGTTATCAGAAGCGGAAAGCAGAATCACCTCCGCCCTAAACTCTTGCACCAAACTAAATCGACCTGTGTGTATGTTGCGAACGTATGACAGTTAACTAAAGGATGTGACTCAGAACGCCAAATCACCAAACATTGCCTTCAAAACGCTGAACATTAGCGCTGACAGCCGTACTCTAGCGCACGTACTCATCTTGAAGGACGATTTGTGGGGAAAAATAGTTATTGCCATAAATACTATCACCAATAGTTAAATCGGCTCGATAGTCGATAAATTCCATACAATTTGAAAAGATTCCAAAAAATTATAGAAATCATCAAACGCAGTCTAGTGCTTACTACTCGCAGAATTGGACGAAGCTCGTCTACTCTCCCTTTATTTCTCCACTCAACCGTTTTTATAGCAGCGATTTCTAATGAACTGGTTTACAGCTAGCAACCCAAGGGTTTTTAAAGAAGGTACCCTCAGATAAACCTTACCAAATTCGATCACCAAACATTAGTTGATCGATATTGTAATGTAATTTAACTGTTAATAGTAACAGCAACACACCAAATTGAATAAAAAAGGGAAACCACGACCGTCATTTTTAATAGCTGAGCGTGTCCTCTGTAGTACCCTAAAAAATATGGATCTCGGAAACTGAACAGTAATAAATATTTCAGTGTAACTGTAAGCATGTCAAAGATCTGTAAAGGATAAAACCGTCTCAGATGTAACGACAAGTCTCAAATAACATCCTGCTTCCACTGAGATTGAAATTACGAAAGTCATAATGAGTGCGAATTCGACTGCGTTCTTTTAAAACAAATGATCGATACTAAGCACTGGAATAACGCTTACTGCAAAGATGCAGCAAATCCAATGTATAATTCCTGTTGGAAGTTTGTGACAAAGGTGGAGATAGAAACTCTCAATCCTATTCTCACATGTTCGGGAAACATAGTGGTGTTGAAGGCCAACTGCGACGGCAGTCACGGTCATGAATCTGGCTCGACTCTCATGGATAATTGTCATAGTCAAAATGAGCGATCATAGTTGCCTGTGCACAGCACAATCTGTAGTATTCGATAGCATTCGGATACCGAGTTAAAGTGGTTATGAGAATTTTCCTATTAAGATATGGAAGACGAAACCAGTCAGAATCAAAGTGACCCAACTATGAGGCAGAGGTGTGAGTAAAAAAGAAGACGAGTGGTAATGGTGGTGGCGGTTTCGCTATCGACATTAGCCAGAGCAACGTTGGTGGTAACGGAACATAAGATACGTTATGCAGATACGGCAAACGACATAACTGATAGTGTGGGAGACGACGGTGATAAAATGATGAAACGACGACACTGCACGCACACCAATCACCCCAATCAACGAGAACGAACGCTAATAAATTGTACTTGGATACTTTGCTGAGTGGGCCTCTCGTGCAAAAACCACTGAACCATGAATGAAAAAACTGAACCTCTTCACGAACTTGCATATTGTAGTTGCGCAGCGAGCGATCTCTCTCTCTCTCTCTCTCTCCCTATGCCAACTCCTCTCTCAAATGCTGCTGGTTCCAATTCGTGAATCGACCATCACTAACGCACTACGTGCTGAGCGAAAATGCCGGGAAATAATCCTGGACGCAGAAATGAACTGTACACAAAGTGATCGTTTTGAAAACAAAGCATGCAATTAGTAAAAGTAATATCGTAGACGGACCAGCACTTCTCATAATGTGGTCTCAAATGACTGACTAAATAATATATGGTTACAGGTGAAATAACTCAAGTGTTCCATCATTTAACCCCCCCCCAGTCATTTAGCAGTGCAGATGTAATTCTCGAGTATCGAAACCGATGTGCATCATGTATGCCACATTTCCCAACGAAATGGGATTTGTGCTCGTGATTGTTCATGCGTGAAAACAAAAATGTGCGTTTGTGAGTATAGTGGGGGAAATGAGGACAAGAGACTGATGCTGGTAACAACAACGTCTAGTCCACTGGCTGCAAGCGACCGATACTAATTTCATTTATCTGTATTCTCGGCAAACCAGAAAACGAGACGAGCTGCTAACACGCTTGCAAAATCCATCAGATCCATTCAGAGCGATGAAATCTAGCAATCGAGCACAAATATTGCATGCTAATCATATCAGACGTACCTTAGACAAGATAGACGTCAAGAAGGTAAGATAAGAGAAAGTAGAAGCGATCAATCGACGGTAACGAATACTGAATATGCCGAACCTCAACAAAGTACAGAAAACCAACAGAAGAAAGCGTGAAATTACAGGGAATTGGAACTAGTACATACGAATCACGTATGTGAATCATCTCTCAGAACGGTTAGAAAGGCAGCGCGTTATTAGACATGACATGCATGGTGAAATGAAATGAAGCTTGTTTAGTACGAGAGAGTAAGCGTTCGGCTTCTCGCTCAGGTCTTAAAGTAAATGAAATGCGGTAAGGAACAAGTTCACGTACGCAATTCGATGATAGTAAAGAAGACGATCGATCGGAGACGACGCAATCAGAACAGGGGCCCGCTCAGCCCTCGCCCACCCCTCTTCCCAACATAACGCGCGCTTTCCTCGCCCTTCGCACACGCTATGTAATTGTTTGCTCTGAACGAAGCTCTGTGGGTAGACGAGACGCACACACCTGGCAAATACGCAAACCTCCCTCGAGCTCCACCATCATTACCTTTTCGAGCACACTTTTCAGCCGGCGGAAATTAGCAACAAGCACAGCACGACTGGGGAAACGCATCAGATGAGATTCAGCACTATACTACTAACATAGGAGATTGGCCACAACGACGAGAAAGAACGAGCAAGATCACGAACAAATCGTCGAGCGACAAGTTGATGATAAAAAAACAACCGTACAGACAACAACGGTTGCGTTTTAACATCTGCAAATACTAGTTGTTTACTCTCTGTGGGCCTGTCTCACTTATTGAGAGCATAGTCATTACAACGAAATGCACAGTGACTCCATCTGAGCTGAAAAAATTCCAGCCATTTTGACACTTAGACGGTTACTGGATGAAAATTTACAACAACTACATGGTTTCGAACTGGAGTAATGGCAAAAATAAAATATTCTTGCCATGCAATTAACTAGTGTTTGCCGTTCACTGCCATATGTTCATACACCTGCTTCGATCTGCTAAAGTGAAAAAAGACGACAGGAACTCGCAAAACTTAAGAAAACTGAAGCGAATGAGATTCTTCTCAACTCTTTCTGTAGTGAGCATACTGAACAGATTCACTAGAATGCTCTAATGATCTCATTCAGTTTAGACAACCAGCTCTAACAGTCACTAAAAGCGACTGGATACTTGGCGATAGATCTATGGAGACGGTGAGAATTCACATTCTAGTGGACTTGAATTACATGCTTCATTGATAAGGGCACCTAAAAGCACACGGTGTGGTTTTTGTTCCCGACAATAAGGCAAGTCACAGATATTACTATCCCATGTGAGCAAGGTAAGCTAATAGAGATCTCTTATTTCTCTTTTGGGTGGCTATTTTTATGGACAGACGCTATGTAGAGAATTTCCATGAGGAGGCCGTATCGATCGAGGAGAATAACCTCGGCGCGTACTCAGTTGCGGTTAGTGCACATATTGGCATGAATGAACGCGCATGTGGGTAGTGGTTTGGGAGTGTTTGACAAACTCGAAACGATGCAACAACGCTACAGTGGAGTGAGAGACTCCTATATGCAAGAATGCAAGACAAAATCTCGACTACTTGGCAGAGTCTTTCGAGTTAGTTAGAACCGTCACATTTACGAAGAAAGAATAACTGAGCATCACATTTAAACTGTTTTTTCATCATGCTACCACTGGAGAAAAAGATAATGAGCTAGGACTCGTTATAGGGAACAGTTGTATGACTTATAGTTGTTTGGAACAACATCAGGAACACATAAACAATTCAATGAAATGGACCAAAAAATAAAGATCAAGCAAGCAGAAATTATCTGTGAAGGATGACCGCGTGTTAGTGACATCAATACCTATAATGATAGATGAACAGTGCAATGATGATAGTGACTGTGGAATTTTTGATGGAAGGAAAAGAAGTGAAAAGTATGACTGTTCATCAAAAAAGGCAGAAATGCTGGACGAATCGTAGAGAGCACTGCGATAACAGAGAAGATATGAGCGCAGAAATTCCGATAAACGGAGGCAAGAAGAGAGGGGTGAGAGAGGAGCATAAGTAATAGTGGATGGTGGAAGTTGTTGAGATGACAGGCAAAGACAGGGTTGGGCGGGGGTGTGCTGGACCGACAGCCGAACACCACAGACCACGCCCCGGTTGGTAACGCGGGTGAGTCGGAGTGGAAGTTGGTGACGGGCGTCTGATACAAATATCGGCCAGAATGCGGGTCATCACCACAGTTGTCGATGCACAGAGACAGACAGGAGATATCCTTCCTGTCGTCCTGTACTTCTTCACAGCATCCTACGCTTCCCATCTGGGCTAAATATGCGGTATCGGGACGGTGTTGAGGGTAAAATTGAGACCAGTTTCCCGGGAAAAACTCTGTTATTCAGCTTTGCTTTTTGCTTTGATAAATAAAGGGTGTTGATGGTTGAGTAGTTATTGCTATCGTTTGACATAAACACGGAAGTAACTTTCCTGAAATCGATGTCACAAACTTATTGTGAGATTGAGAAGACCAAACCGTGAAGAAATAGCGACCGAGAAGAATCGAATCATCTCATTATTACCTGTCATTAAAACAATCCACACAAGAGTTTTGCGATATGGTAAAGAGTTCTCACTGAAAATCAAAAGCGAAAAAGAAAATCGTAAGTGGTTTGCCGCATTGGCGTTATTAGAGGATAATCGCAAGTATCGAACTATGATATACAGCAGGTGCACATCCCCAGCAAGGTCACTCATGCTGAAAACAGCTCGTAGTGCCTAAAGCGGAACAAAAAAAGCACCTTAATTATGTTCTGGCATAATCATGGTCGTAAATGTGCAGTTTTCTATCACTTTTTTCGGTGAGAGTCCGAATTGTCATTGTGAAAAAGCTCCAAATATCTACGGAGTCTTGGGACGCAATAAGCAAAAAGCAGTAAAAATCTGACCGATGAAATTCAAGGTTCTCCTTAGAAAACCATTAATACGGTGCCATTAGTAGATTATGGAATTTCAGAAGTCTCATAGATAAGTCGTACATGTGGATTTCTACAATGAACGCAGATTAAGAACGAACACTTGTGTGGCATGTAAACCCGTTAATCCAATATCAAATGGTACAAGTAACGCTTCTATTAGCGACCCTTTTACATCATGTCTGTATTCTACCTTTGCCTTTAGACGTATAACATAAAATTAATTACTATGATTTTCACAGATTTCTTACTCTTATTTTTAGCTTAACTGAAATAGTGCGAAAACGCCGCGCAAAGGATAAAGTGCTTCCTGGTTCAGAGCACTTCGAATGATTGCACTTTACCATATTTTCTTGCAAAATGTTCATACTATTGTTGTTTACCTAAACACACTAGTATTAGACACCAATCGTGATGAACAAAACGGCAGTCTATGTCTGAGCTTTTGATTAAGAACGTCTGCTGTGACACACCAGTGTATTACATGGATGAAGGCTTATACGGGGTAAAGATGTAAGAGAAGAAAGTCTTCGCCAACTACACTGCGATATCGAAAAACTAAGGAACATGATTTTCGCAAAAGAAAAAAGCATCCGACGACACTCAGTGCATTCAATCTGCCCTACAGCGCAACAAAAACAACCGTTTTCCTGATCGAAATGTCACACGTGATGACAGGATAGCTTTGTACGATAACCAGATGTTCTTTGCACAATCGAGGGATTATTTTAAAATTGCACAGTAGGAGGATTATTTTAAAACCGTAAAGGATTTCCGAAAGCCAAAAGCACACATGAAGAGGTTAATAGTGGTAATTTGATGGTTCAATAGACTTTCTTGAAAACCATTTCACATTAATATGTATAGAAAACACTTTTACGAACATTACGACATGCATGAGAAGCTTTCACATTATTATCCACAACGCTAATCTATCTGCCCAGCTACACTCAATCACCTCCTCGAAAACCATGCATAATTTGAATCGGAAAGATTTAAGCTACTCAGTCCATACCATAGAACCATCATTTTCACTTAGATTTTTTTCAAAAGCAAATCCTCAGCAATGAATCGGCTACTTCAGTTTGAGATCTAGGCCAAACTCTTCGGAAGGAGATTCTATTCTTCAGCATGTTTCACAATGGAAAAAGTCTCGTGAATCTGAATGTAATTTTATAGAGCACTTTCATTTTTGTAGAAAACCACCATAGATTGACAAAAAGGAACTCCAATCTCGAAGTTATAGTTGCCGATAGGTAATGCATCGCGCTCGCATAACCGGTACTAAAATTCCCGTCGTGATTCATCGATGACTAGGTCTCAAATGATAGGGAACGCCCCCCACCATCGGAAAAATGTTTTCCATAGTGATAAAGAGAGTTTTTTCGTGTTATGTGGTTGTTTGAGAGAAATCTATGAATTCTATAGATGGCTATTAAGCGAAATATTTCCAGTTATCAAACCTTTCTGAACATGCACAATAGAAAATAGGACAGGTTTGAGCTACAGCAAATGCTGAAGACTGAAATGCTATACCTTGTTTTTTTTCTTGGTGAAATTATATCCTCAAGTGCTTTTCTGTTGAACGTGCGTCAATACTCCTCTTTCTATAAACCTATATCCTTACCAAAACGCAAATACACTCATGTTAGCCAAATGACATTAATTGTTTCTCGAAGGGAGGTGTGGAGCTTAGGACCCATAGCAGAGTAAACGAGACCTCTGTTAAGAATTTCCTTAAAAATAGTATGCACATCACATCATGAAGCAAGCCTAATAAAACAATGTACTCACCACCAATAAGAAAACATGGGAAATCCATGATATTCGCCCGGCTTACAACTGAAAAGGCCATAATTAAGTGTTATGCACGACGACTACGGTATCTCCACACCACCTTTCCGTTCAGTCCTAGTAATCCTGGAATTCCCCACTATTGCTTTCTCAACACGCGCATACACACACTTAGACATCCGTATGCTGTGGTATGCATATATAAATATGTAACATATGAATAACTAATGATCGTGGAAACGGAGAAAGCAAAATTCTTGGTGAGGGCCAATCTCATTAGCATGTACTACCATAGTAAGCAAGCCGTTTATAAAATGTGCACAAGGGTAGGCTTTAGCTGTGGATTTAAACCTTGACGTTTCAAGCGCGTATATATATATATATATATACATGTATATGTATGTACAATAAATGAAGGATAAAGCTCTTGGCGGTGATCTATCCCTGAGGAATACGCATTCGAATTCATTAAGCATCGTTTGGAGGTGATCGAATGCATATCTGGCCTTTACAATGACTCGCGGTGGCCTACCGATGTATCGAGCCATTGCTGCTATCCTCCCAGACAAGTCTGGTACCAATTTGCCAACTCCGGAGGGATGCAAGGCTTGGTGGGCCATAGACGCGGGGATCGGTCTGCCGTGGTGACGACCTGGGACAGACTTTAGCCAGACTGTCTTCGGGATTCCAGGGAACCACAATGGCTTAACCAGCAAATCTCCGAAAAATGATGATTAGCTGGGGCTCGTACAACTAATGACGGGCTGTTAAAGTATCAAGTAACAAGTATATGCATGTAAGGACCATTCAGTGCATATGCGTACGGCGTCCCTATATATATGGATGTAAAAGTATATATATATATATATGCATATATCTGTATCTATGCACACACATAAGATATATATATATATATATGTATATATATATATGCCAGCCCAACACAACAGCAAAGATATAGCTCACTCCCTGAGTCTTCCTGCTTCTCGAAACGAGTGCAATGCAAATACATCGTTTTGCTTCGTGTTTAATCCCTATCCACCATATAAGGATGCATTGCGTGTTCTTGCAATTCCCGGTTTCCTAATATGATGAAGATCTAATGACACTGCCAACAATGGTGCAAATGTAACGAGAGTTTCGTTCGTTGTTACACTGCTGCTTTACATCATTTAATACACTATTGTTGCTCATTAATTCATCGTTAATGTTAGTAAATATTTTCGAATTTTCCATAGGCTTTAATGAGTTTTCTATTACTTAGATTGCCCAGTTCAAATGATGCGTTCGCTGCAAAAAAAAACTTGCTTGCTTGTGTTTCATGGATTGTTTAATGCTTCAGAAGTAAGGTGAAACACTTTTGAAGCATGAGACCGGGAGGATCTTCGGAACACGTAATACATAGACAGTCCGAAAAGATTCGCAACCTGAGATATAGGCCTTGATGATGAAAAATGCCGCGTGCATTCATTAACACTTGACAAGAAGCACATGAAGGTGACTGCTGAAGCTGATCCTCTAAACATTACTCAAGAAGTTGCGCATTAACTCAACGTTAAGCAATCAAAGATCGTTCGCCATTTGAAAAACACTGGATCAGACGATATCACAGGAAGTGGACGGTGACGAAAAAAAATCGCCGTTAGGAAATGCGATCTATGCTGCTTCTGTAAAAAAAAAGGAAATGTCCCCTTCCATAGAAGCATTACGAGTTGCAACGAAAAGTTAGTCCTCTAAGACGATAATTATTGTCGCTCTAGGAATCGATTCAACTACAATGAAAAAAAGAACATTCCTTGAAGTCAAAGTCTTATTAGCACATACAAGGGCGGGTGCACCCAATTTTATGTGACAACTACGTTGGATGACGTCTAGACGATGCATCACACGTTCCTTCAGAAATTGAATCAACATCACCACGAAACTCAGCTTTATACTCTCAGGACGTCTTGAACAACAAAGCCGTTACAAGAAAACATCTAAGTACGAGTGGGAGGCCTAGAACACTTTATTAGAATAGAATACATTGACTTGCACTATGCCGAAAAAGAGGCATTTTTTAAATCACTTTCATTTTTAATAATAAAACGATGCATAAACACAGTTATTCTATAATGATGCTGAGATATTTACAAAACACCGGACCAAAGAAGGATAGGCGGTAAATAAAAAGTGACGACGGTTACTCAGTTTCAAAAATTAAAAATGGACCATTGTAACCACAACAACTTTTGCTGCCTTGCAGCATCTATGTTATTTCCTCAAAATTAACCGCATGTTGCGACTCATAGATGCAAATAGCGTGTTCTACAAACATTGCAGCCGTGACCTTACAGCTTTTCCTGAATAAACTGTCCTGTCATGGGTGAAATACGGCTGAGTGCAACCACAGAATTTTCAGGAACGGAAACACTACCACACGAATGTGGAGATTTTTCTTATTTGCCAACAACGGAAGTCCTCATTGATAAAACAGCTTTGAATCTGCGAAAGTCACCGAAATAAAAAAAACATTTTGCAAACACGAACTCAAAAATCCATCGCGATGCAAATATAATAACCCAATTTTCTGTTTCCTAACCCAGTATAGTGAAAATAACATAATTTAATTCATTCACAATTTAAAATTGGTCCAGATCTTCTGACTATATTACACAGTAGAATCGCTTAATTTCGTGGAAATCTCCAAAAACTTTAACATCAAAACAGCTTCATATCGACAGGCATATTTATGCTACTGGCGACTCTTCACCATTTCAAATCATTTTTCATGAAATCTACATCTCGTATAAAAAATACCTTGCCAGTCAAACAGATGATGTTACTCCAATTTGACAGTCTTCACTAAAGCTATTTCAGGACAAGAGTGCAAATATGTCAACTCCTACAAAAGAACTCCTTACTCAAAGCTGTCAGGACAGTAGTCACTAAATATCACTTGGTAAATTTCCATATCTTATAAACATTGGTATAGATAACCTATCTTAACCGAGACTAGGAAAAAAAGATTTTCATTTCGAACCTCTCAATGTGAGTGAGGTGGGAGTGATTTCTCGCTGGAGCGACAACAGATGCTACATGAAGTTGTGAAATCAGTAAAAAGAAAAAAAAAACTTTTGTCATTTTGGATTGTTCACTTCAATTGTTTACAGCCACACTGTCGTTGGAAGCCACTTTATAGATGTCGGACTGCGATGTACAGCTGGGTTCAACCCCAGCCAGGGTCTCCGAAACTAAGAAGTAATCCGTTTCCTGGGTAGCCCAGCTAAGGGTAAACCAATATCATCAATCATCGCCGTCATATTACCAAACTAGTCGTATGGTGGTAAATCTTCCTCTGATCCACAATGGCAACTGTGTGGAGTGGTGACAACCTGAGGAAGGCTTCGGCTAGAGATTCAGTGCCGATTTGCGCTCCCCAGATCATTCCCGTTGACGACTGATTGCTGGTAGCACCGATACGGTAACACACCGCCTGACAAGAAGACAAACCAAGGGCTTTAGTGGCGCCGTAGATAATACGTTGTTCTCGGAAAGTGTAATCAAGGGGTTTAATCTTAACTTAACGCCTGAGTTTTGCAAACATCTCACCATCATTGTGGTTATTATTATAGGTGTTGGAAATGAACTCAAGCAGCAGTATGTACTAAACACACTTAATGAATAACATCTATGCAACTTCTAGATAAAACAACTACTTCCAAAAACATTGGGAACTCAACAACAGTGTTTAAAGAAAGATTTGAAGATTTTGCGTAATATATGAGCAAATATAATTTCAAAAGTTACACATAAAACGAACTACATAGGGATCTTCACTGCTTTCAAAATCGTGGAAAAAATTGGCACTTATTAGAACACCATTATTATGCATAGAACGATCTATACAAACAACAGAAAGCATTAGATACTAAGGAACAACGCTGGGAGAAGGAAAATTGACTAACTTACTACGGCAATATACTTGATGACATAGATGAAGTGAGCTCAAAATGTCGCAAAAAGCTGTAGCTATGAGCTATCACAAATTTATATAACAAATAACAAACGGTGTTTTACCCCATTAATGAAAAAAAGTATGCCGTTCTTACAAAATACCTGCACTGAGAAATAAATAAAATTGTAAAGAATTAAAACATCAACATTAGTAACACAAAAGCATCCTTATAATTAATAAACGCAAACATATTCATACTAGTAAATGTAACGATATTTGGAAAAGTTATGTTGAGCACGAAAACGGGAACTTGTAAAACAACAAACTTAAGTTGTTTGGGACGAGTATCACAAATTGAGAAACTTCTATACCTTGCACGACAAGAAAAAAATATGCGCAGATTTTGTGAGTCGTCGAAAGTCAAAAAGAATATGGAGAAAACCACAAAAGACATTCATTTCATAACTCGATGTTTTTCTTCAAATAAGCAGACACGAGGTTGTTATTATAGAATTTATTAGGATACAATAGCTGACGTTTCGGTGGTTTTGCCTTCTTCAGAACCATTTATTTGTTGTAAGTATTTGAGTTAGTTGGTGGATAGCAACCGCACAGAGTAATACATGGGCGAATAAAAAAGGAATAATACATCGCCCATGTATTACTCTTCGCGGCTACTATCCACCAACTAACTCAAATACTTACGACAAATAAATGGTTCTGAAGAAGGCAAAACCACCGAAACGTCAGCTATTGTATCCTAACAAATTCTATAATAACAACCTCGTGTCTGCTTATTGAAGAAAAACATCGAATTATCAATCAATGCCGAGGTTCACAGAAAGTCGGTCTTGGGAATTCATTTCATAAAGCTAAACATCTGACTATGCTAATGACGACCTCTAATTGAGATCAAATGACTTAATCTGGCCATGAAAAAAGGTTAACAGAATGTTTGTGCGGGTAAATATGGCAGTGACACACAAGAAAAATCACTGACGAATTCAGAATAATTTTTTTCTCTTCCGAGTCGATCCTTCCAGTTTGGTTCCAGTACGTCTATTCGATTTTTCGTTTTGCTTTTTACTGGCACATTTTTCACAGAACCAAGGCACGTCGTCAGGAGGGGCAACGAGAAGGCCAACGCAATGCCTGTGACGAAGGAATATGAGACTAATTGAATTTTCAACATTAGTAAAAACTGGTCAGATATAATGTCACTCATAAGGCGCCTAAGGCTCCAATAATAAAAACGACTTAAAGTTAAATTTTCATTTAATTACATCACATATTACACCATATTAGCGAACCTAAATTTCGGTACACATAACCGATCCATATCAAATTCGAGTGAAATCCTTGAACAGCAGTTAACTGATTACTGGGAACCTTATCATCACATTGAAAAATGAGAAAAGAATTTAGATTGAAGCCCAATCTACGTTAAAAGTGGAAATTTCACATACCAGTGAAACCAATTGTCACACATGTCACAGCAAACCATTGTTGCTCCTTCAGTCCAAGCGACCGAACATGAGGGACAAATCCACACCTACAGAAGCAGACGTGCAAACAACACAAAGATCATAATCCAAAGAAAAGTTGAGATAGCACGACAATAATGGATGAAAACACAATACCACATCTGAGCTATCGTCATCTCCCTCCTCTGAACTGTCGTCCTGCACCGATTTTGCTACCTCGACCTTCAAGTTTCAAATCTAACTAAAAGTTTGCATACACGTAAAATCACTTGATAGTTAAAAGTACCTGGCCTTTCTCCTCTTCTCTGCTTCGATGTTTCTCTTTAGTTCTCCTATCTTTCGTCTCTGTAACGAATTTAAAAAATAGCCTTATCGTTTACTTCTCATAATCAATGGTTCATAGTAGATTTTATACACCTCAAATACATTCTTCAAATATTTAAAGAAAGCATACATGTAGTTAAAGGAACGCCTGTCATATAAACGACACGACCATTTCGATTTATGTTTTTCTTTAGTTCTCCTGAAATCCTTTCTAGTACACAATATAAATCTTCGGCCAAAAATTCGAAGTTCTAGAATTTAGCTAAAGTCTATAAACGTAGCACAAGCTGAAAAAGTTTTTATGCAGCTAAATAATAGTTAATTTTACCAAATACTATTAACATAAAGCGTTCCACATGAAACAAATACTAACAACTTTTTATGAGGCCCTGTTAACGTATACATAATTTGTAATTCGCACCGCTTTTAATGAAAAAAGTCCGCATAATTTTAAATGGGCTATCAATGAAAAAACAACACAGTGAAAAATATTTCAACAAAAAAGACTATTGATTCTGAAATTAAACAGAGTCTCATTTATTAACTGCAGGAATAAGTTCCACACACCTGCTTTTACAAAAGCCGTAACCGGTGGAGGTAAACGAATGGCTTTTTCACGTCGTTGGTTCGCACGCTGCTCCTTTTCTGGCTTCTCTTTTTGCTTACGTTCAGAAACTTCACGTTCTCGTTCACGTTCATGCTCGACTTCCCGTTCACGTTCGCGTTCCCGTTCGCGTTCACGTTCGCGTTCCCGTTCGCGTTCGCGTTCCCGTTCCCGTTGGCGTTCACGCTCACGTTCTCGTTCACGTTCCTGCTCGCGCTCCCGTTGGCGTTCGCGTTCACGTTGGCGTTCACGTTCACGTTCACGTTCCTGTTCACGCTCTTGCTCTCGCTCTAACTCCTTTTCACGCTCCTGCTCGATACGTCTCTTTTCCTCTTTCTCTAGACGTCTACGTTCTTCTTTTTCTCGCTTTCTTTCCTCCTCGTCCTTCCTCTTCCGTTTCCTTTCTTCCCTCCATTGCGTATCGAAGGAATTCGATAATGGATGTGGCGCTTTTAACTAAAAATACGAACGTTTACGGCCTAACGAGGAACATAGATGGATAGTAGAATGATACACTGCATTTTTTAGAGTAAAACAACTTATTTTAGCGCTACCCTATTAATAATACAGAGAGTATTCTCTACCATGCAAAGAATATTCTCTATTCCCACATATATCGTCAACAATGTCAGTAATCTCTTGCAACAAATACGTTATCGCAATTCCACCCCATATGAATGGTATACAAAGGTATCCAATCAGTCCAATCCATTAATTTTATTATATTCACTCTTTCCTTCTCACTTCTTCTACTCTTTAAAAGAATTAGGAAGAAAATCCGAAGTGCTAGAACGCAAGAAAAAGATATATTCCTTATGATAAATGTTAATCACTGAACTAGTTAACACAATGGCCTTACCAAACCACCTAACCGCATAAACGACTAGGCGACTTAGCGCAAAGACGCAATCACGCTCGATAACAAGCTCAAGCAAATGCCAAAAAGGGTAAATTCATTGCATCCTGACGTCACTCTCCATAACTAAGCATTAAAAAGAGTGGCAAACAAGTGTCTTTCAAACCTTCTAAATGACAGCGATGACAAAGTAGACATTTGAGTAGACCTGACATCAAACAATAACAAAAGAGGATTACATCAACACACTGTAGAAAGAAACAAACGAAAATTTCAAAGCCAAGCTGCTATTAAGTTTCAAATTGATGAATAATTCGTCTTCTGCTTAATGAGCGACTAAGAACGCCTTGTTATAATGCGCGACCTCAGAGAATGTCTCAGAATGACATTAACCTGAGAGAAGCACATAACCCACCCCTATGTGGACACTTTGCGGCTCGTCCCCACCAATAAGTGAGAGACTCACAGAAAACGGCAAATGTCTAGAGAAGCTCCTTCTAACCAGATTAAAATCAAGGTTTCGAGGATTTTTCTTGCTCGGGTTTTACGTATTTGAGTAAGCTGCGCATCAATATGACTTTTCGAGGCTCTGAAGAACGTGAAATCCGCTTAAGTGCATTAGCTACCGTGAAATAGATTTTAAGATAAGAACCTCGTGTCTGCTCATCAGGAAAACAGTACACATAACAAAGCCTCATTGATAACGAAATAAACATGGATGGAGCAGCACTCGGGAGTATTGTATGGAAGTGAAGAAACTCAAGGCTGCATCTTGTCTTTGCCGGATGTCCACAAACGAGACAAAACAAGCGCAGGAAAAAAAACAATAGATCCACTCACTTGATAAAGTAGAAAACTACCTGGTAAAATTCTTACAACACAGGAGAGAGTCAAAATTCACCAGATGACTATGGATTTGAAAAGTACTTCTGGATACTTTCGATCACTACCTCATGAAAGATGAGTGTCTCAAAATGAAGTACTAGCTAAACCTTTTTCAGAAGGCAGCAAGGGAAACCGTAAAACACTGCGAAATGTCGCATGAAACACAAAAAAATATTGACATGACACTTAATGGAAAAATATCGAAGTTGACAAGCTTCTGTTAACCAGGTGCTACACAGAATGCGCTCGCTTCAAATAAAAGGAAATCGTCGAGATGACCAGTTAGAACAGGGCGAATCACTTTATTCCATAGTTATTTAACTACGGGAGAAACGACAACATATGGAAAAAATGACTCTACAACGAGAAGTAAGCAACACTTTTACGAAGAATATTCACAGATGTGTACTACAACAAAGAAAATACTGGAGAGCAAATGTAGTATAGAAGACGGAAGAATTCCCGAAAAACACCAAGGCCTATATCGAGGAAGCACTCCAAATGAGAAAGCAGATGAACAGCATCAGATTTACACACAGGTTACATGAGCGAACACGGTACAACTACGAATCCGTTTCCATTTCGAGAAACGAAAGATGCGCGAAGAAACTTCGATAAACTTACGAATAAAGAATATACACAGTGATTCGCAATTTATGCTATAAATGTGGATCCATACGGCTCCACAAAACATACGGCTCTAAAGTAGAAACGTTTTAGACACGCAGAATATCAGGAACTCACCAAAAAAAAGACGATCAAGAAGAAAGGTGTACAAGTTCTACTAGGCTAAAAAAGAATATAATAGATGAGAACATCACGCCAACAAGAATCAAAGGAATCAACACAATTATCTTCTACGAAGTACAGATCCAACAGTCTCGCACTCAATGACTTCTGTGGACACATTGAAAAAGTGCAGTAAAAATCAGTTTCCGACACAGATAACAGACACACTTCACCACGATGAGAATTACCAGTCATTGAAGGGTTCGTAGAATCTGATTCCAGAAAGGGTCAGAAGGATCAGAAAACCTAATAATCTAGGAAATATCTGAGAACAAAATATAAGGAATAGAAAACGACCGCTATAAACAGCCTTAACGGACACGGAAAGTAAATGAACAACCAAACAACACGAGCTTCTCAGCAGCATTATGGAACTCCCGCGAAGCGGTGAAAACAGAAAACCGTTCGAAGAAGCGGATGAGTCGGACTCAGTCGATAGACCAGGCGGGCACAATCCCGCACTTCACGGAACGACCACACGGCGAAACCACAAATTTAAAATTGGTTTTCGACATATTAGTGTCTATAGTCATTCGACTTCGTACATGCGATATCATAAAAAAATGAAGCGATTCATAGAACATCGTCAAACTCGTAGGAAATACCCTCTGTTTTTACGTAGTAATACCGTCAGTGACAACAAACTCTCCACCGAAAACACATCACCACACTCTCACTCTATCTTAATGGCATATAAGGATCAATAATCGGTCCGATCAATACAATTCTCCCTCGTCGTCATCTCTACTCTCTTAGGCAGAATAAAACAGAAAGTCCCTCATGAATCTCTCCGTCCTTAATAAATTATCTTCCACTGAACTAACTAAAACATGTACTTACAAACAAGATGAAACTGTATAAAATTAGCTAATTAGTTGATACTAACCACTTGGCGTGTAATAAAAAAAACTCGGTTGCCTTATGACAGCGATAAGATAATAGGGATTTGGGAGAAGTAAAAGAGAAGAAAACAAAAAAGAAAGAAAACAGACTAACTTCGGCCTTCGTATAAAATTTTCTCCTCGGTTCTGCATGAGGCTCCTCATTCATTTCAACGTGTGACCCAAGTGGACCTAGCTTCAATGGCGGGACAACTTTTTGTCCAACTTCCTTGAGATCGTCACTACATCTGTATGAAGTCGATTCGAAATAATAAATTATAAGAAAAATATTCTACCAAGAAATAAACAATACTTACATAGGAAAGTTTTTAAACTTGATTTTTACGGGCTCTGGCTGAGGACTAGGTTCAGTCACCGTTTCTGTGGTAGACGTTTGATCGCCAATACGAATTTTGAGTGTGAACTTCGGCTCATGAAAGGCTAAAAACAGATACCTAGAACAAAAATAAAAAAGGAACAGTACATGCAGAGGAATAAGAGCTATAAAAAATAACTATTTTCGAAGGTAACAAATAATACAAGGAATCCTACGCTGTTTAGTCGACGAATCTCGGTAATACTCGTGTTCCCCATTACCTCTTTTATGATTTCTGTCATGTTCTTTTTTCTTTTTCTTCTTCTTGTGTTCTTTGTCTCGCTTCTTTTCCTTTCTCTGTGGAGATTTTGAATATCCTTCTTCCTGAATATAGTGCATCATTTCCCCACTAGTTGACTTTAACAGAAGCAGAATAAACTGACTCTGTCTTTTTTCTTCTTCTTCTTACGATGAGGAGACGCAGACTCATCTACAGTTCTATCCATTGAAAACACTGTTTCTGCTGATCCACACATAGCACTGCCTTCTGGGGCAACACTGTCGTCAAAAAACGGAATCGTATCCGAGTCATTGTCGTAGCGCACGTCCACTACAAAAATAATGAAATAAAAGCATAAACTACAATCACAACGACGTTGAGAATTTCGCAAAACTTGGACTTCAGGCCAGACCGAACCACGATTTCCTTTTCCGGATGGCTCACGCTTTAGGGAGAAAACTAGCCGAGAGGAACGCAGAGCAAGGGTCTCCATGACATAGTATGTAATGCGCGAGTCCCGGAAAGGAAAATCGAAAAAATTCGACCTGCCCGAGGTCCAAGTTTTGTGAATATCTCAGTATCGCTGTGGTTGTAACTGACATATCCTGCAGTGAAAAATTACAGCAGGCAAAAAATAGAAAGTTAACATGGCGAAAACATAAATGTCTGATAGGACAGAAATGATGAATTATCGAGAACATCTGTAAAGGGACGTGAGAACTAAATTTGAGTGAATCAGACCAATAAAATGATTGAAGTTCCTTAAAACAACTCACCAGCGGATGGTGAAAGGTCATGAATTTCTGTTGCTTTTGGCGTTAGAGCTGAAAATTTTTTGCAATGCACCTTTCTATTTGGAAAAATTTGATAATTTTCCCTTCCTTCTCTTCACCACGCCTGCATACGGAGTCAAGATAACTATGATTACAGCAGTAAATGCACTGTGAAACCTTGAGATCCATTTAAGCATACGCAGTAACTTCTAACAGCTGTAAACCTAATTTTCAAGCCACTAACATTCCATTTATTCAAACCTTTAGGAAGAGCAATTTCTTGGAACAAAACGCCAGCGGAAGAAGGCAGTAATGCCACGCACGACACTGCCACCGTTATATAACATCACCACTTTAGGGATACATCCTCACGTTGTATTTGGAAAGCTACCGCTTAGTTTTCTCCTCCAAGAAACATAGAAAACATAGCGGCTTTAAACGAAAATTTGAAAACTTCATCTTTCACACTTAATATATGTGTAAAAAGCGATCAAGTCACAACCATAAACAGTGAGCAGTTATAATTGACCCATGCCTGGTATTAAAACTTACGTGGAGGCGAGAATGCTGAACTAGCCGAATCGCTGTGTGGATTGCTGATCACGATCTTCAGGTGCTTTGGTGAAGCTGAATTACACATGTTTCATAACATACAACTACGACTGTGCTAGATTTTCTAAAAAACCTTCGGGAAGTTCCTGTCTCATTGGAGGAGTGGCTACGTCCCGATTGAGCTCCAGTAATTGTAACTGAGCCCGATCCTCCGGTAATTGTTGTCCTTGTTGATATCCTTCAGTTACGTGCTGCTGGTGTTCTTCACCTACTTCACCTACGTTGCCCAGTTCTCCTTCTTGTTGCTTCTAAAGGAGACAATTCATAAGGAATATCACTAAACTACAGCTAACATCCCTTAGGCGTCCATTTCTTCAGCATAATGAGAATCATTGTTGGATGTGAAGCGACGACTATAGCATGCTTTAGTTGTGTTTGCATCGCAACAGCAAGGTCAAACTAGCTAAGAAGGTCGACATTTTCATGTAGAGACAGACCTATTAAGTTTGTAAATATCTGTTGGTTGCTCTTATCGTTATGAAAAGAGTAAACAAATTCTGCAAATATCTATCACATAAACTGTTAATGTCTGCAATTTTAACACTTATTTCTTACTATAACATTCGCAGTGCAATGAATTGTTCAAGTATTCTATTTATAATGACTTTTAGCGGGTTGAAATGATGCTCTTTATACTAGACATTTGGTGGTTTTTCTTCATGAGTTCAAATACACCGTCCAACTCCCTCCCTCCCTTCTCAATTGTTAACTAGTCCACCAATGCTTACTTGTTGACAGGTATTCTGATAGTTCTCGAAGACAGAGCATCTCTCTAAGCCCTTAACTAGACCAGAACGGTATTGAGTGTGCTAGTTCTCCTTCAGATGTCACTCAAATGTCCTGCATATTCTACGCAACTTCCTTGATATGCCTAGAGTACCAGTCATGTTTTTATTGCACAGCACAAAGATGTAAGAACAGCAGCCTCAAAGAAATGAGCAAGTAAACCAGGACCAGTAAACCAATCACTGAACTCTGTGATAACCTTGAGCGCGGCTCCTTGTTTTTTCTTGTCTTTTACTGAATTCATTCAAGTCACTATCCGTATTCACTGAAAGAGCCACGTATAGTCCTCGGTGAACAAAAAACTTCAGTTTTTGAGGACCACAGAAGAAGGGTAATTTCACTAAACTAATAAAATTCTATAAATCCTACATGCTCGGTAATGCATGCGTTCGGAAATGGAATAAATTCTTCTTGGATGACAACATTTGACCACACACTGTACAATTAACGCTATAACAGCTAAATGAGTTGGGCTAGAAAAACATGCCAAATCTCAAACTACTTGTACTATCTTTTATTAGCCAACTATTACTTCTTTCAAGCATCTTGAAAAGTACTAAGTGAAATCTCCAACAATCAAACCTCTGCTGAAAACATTTTTTAAGTAGTTCACTTCAAGGTTCATAGTTCTAAGCTATTGTAGCCATTTAAATTGACACAATAAATTTGCATATTCTAGCAAGTATTACTTCGATCCACGGATCTCCCTCACATGAGGATCTCATGTCGGTTAAATGCGAGGCAACGTCGCGCCTCCCCAAGTGGTGGATAGAGTTAATCGCGGACCAAAAGCTACCTCACATGTCCTTAAGACACAGATCCATGGGATGGACTCCCTGTATCTGTTGCGCCGACTTAACACAACTTCTGTGTTTAAGAGGACATATTCAGGAATGCATGCGTGTGTTCTCGCCTATGCAGGTTGTACTTTACGATTCAATTCGGCAACAGCCTGCAATAAAGTGATAGGAAAGTATATGGGAGGCGGTTAACAGTCGCCTCAAACAAAAATGCTTCTTCGTCTACTTTAGGAAAGAAAGTTAAGCTACCCGTAAGTTCAGCAAGCTATGTGGGCGTGAAAAAGGTAAACACAGTAAAGTAAGTGGGCGTCACTCCTCTAACCCAGAAAGGGTCTCTGATACGGCAGCATTAGGTAGTACGAGTACGGAAAGACTGCTGAAATCTCACGGTCATTCTAGGCTGCCTAAATAACAAAGGACTAAGGTTACCATCTCTACCAACAATACACACATCTGTATCTGAGTACACGAAAAAAAGACTTCATTAAGCAGGAAAGAAGGATAAGATACGACACTGAGGAGTCGGCAGTGCAGGCTTTCTCGTCAACACGAGTTTTAGTCAAAACAATCTTAGTTCTATACACACCGACATGAGGCTATGACGAAGACCAAGCCGTAGCCTTCTATATGAACTTAAAGAAGTTCTATAGGGAAACTCATACATTCTTTAAGGTCATCATCGGAGATTTTAACTTGGAGCCACAATAACGTCTGAAGAACGTCACATTGGGACCCAT
Source organism: Angiostrongylus costaricensis (assembly GCA_900624975.1). Classification (NCBI taxonomy): domain Eukaryota; kingdom Metazoa; phylum Nematoda; class Chromadorea; order Rhabditida; family Metastrongylidae; genus Angiostrongylus; species Angiostrongylus costaricensis. Next base: position 69,156 of record UYYA01004360.1, read on the forward strand.
GGACCAGAGTGAAAAAAGAAGATAAGGCGACTGCTGCCTGAGTTAATCATGGAAACTATGACCATTAATGGTAGGTCGCAATTGTAAAAGCTACACTTTCAATGCTGGACGTGGAAGTCCCCCAATGGAGAGTACCATAGTGAAACAGAGCTCATCAATGTAAATCAGAGGTTCTACCTAACCGATGTCGTTGTTCTGCCAAAATTCTACACGAGAACAAACCATCGCCACCCTCACGCAAAATTTCACTGCTCGCAGAAAGGAGAAAGAGTCGCTAAATTCAAAAAACGATGTCTTAGAACCACCACTAACTAGGACTTATTCAGTTGATTAGTCAACATGTTAGGAAGATGCCGTTCTTAACAGCAACGACGAAGAATACGATCGGCTCATCCAATGCCCTTACACTGGCGCTATGAACGCTGACAGTTAAAAGTTAATAAGATACATATGCCTCCAAAACACCTGAGATGATACGCCAGCGTGGAACTCGACAAGCTATAGGAAACCCAAAGTAAACATCCGAACTTGCAAACAATCCAGACAGGAGATAAAAGACCTTAAAGAGTGAAAAACAGCAGTTTTGGTCGAAACTGCGAAGACTGGTAAAAGCATTCGCAAAGCCCATCGAAACTTTGCAGTCACAAAACCAAGAGGACTGCATTCGAACGTCCCGATGGAGCTGTTACAGTGTCCACAAAAGGCAGTGGAGAGAATCATTCACGATTACTACTCAGATCTCTTCAATAGCCACTTCTTCCCAACTTCATATGAAATAAAGGAGGATAAATATGTCATACCACCGGTTCTCCCTTCCAAAATCCGACATAACATTTCGTCTGCGATGTATCGAACAACACCTGGTCCGGAAAGGATTGGACATGAACATCTGAAGTACCTTCCATCATTCCTCATAAACACACTGGCATGGCTCTTTGTAGTAAGTTATCCACCAGAATACAAGGTTCCTATTCAATGTCCGCGCAGCAAAACCGCGCTATTATTGTTCAAGTATGGTGACCTCCACGATTCCGGCAATTATCATCACCCACTTTGTTTGCTGTTTGTTTCTACAAACGTTTCAGTCGAGTGACTCTGGAAAGGAATACGAGGGAACACTGGACGAAAGACAGCCATCAAAGCACTTTCGAAAAAGATTCAGTACGTCAGACCACATCCACAAGATAACAGGACTCACTGAAGTATCGCGAGAATACAAACTGCTATTCACTTTCACCGATTTAAGGCAACTTTTTAACTCTATTGATATGGAAGTAATCATGAAAGCCCTGAACAGCGACGGAGTCCCTACTTACTACACAAAGGTTCCTCGTGCGCTATATAAAATTTTACGACTAGAACATCACAATTCGATAATGGTATTAACATCGACGACAAAACAGAGGTTATGCAAGGCGATAGCATCTCGCCAAAATTTTTCCCTGCCACCCTCGAAAACATCATGCGAACACTGGAATGGGACAACATGGAAGTGAAAATCGATGGATGGCAATGACATCATCTCAGCTTTCCTGATGACGCCGTTCTATGACATCAGACATTAGCCAGACGAAAAGAATGGCGACTTTCCCTGGCGACTTTCATAAAGCTTGGGGAAATATTGATGTTCGACCAAATACCATAAAAACGATGTTAATGAAAAATACTTTGTTTTCGCATATCAACGAACGTTTCGGCGAAGTTTACCTAGGTGGGGAAATCAACGTGATCGACGATCAATCTAGCTCAAGTGCTCAGCAGGAGGAAGCGAATGGCTTGGGGAGTTTTCAAGAGCATCTGGGATGTACTGATGAGAACAAACAACAGCTAGCTTCGTGCCCACCTTTTCGACTCAACGATACTTCCTACCATAACGTATGCGTCAGAAACCTGGTCGCTGTGTAATCAGGATGAAAGGTCACTCAGCGCTGTAGAACGCGCAATCGAAAGGGTGATGCTATGACTATCTCGCATTATGCAAGTGATGGAGGGGATACGAAGCTTCAACCTACATAGACGATCAGAAAACAAAGACACCGCTCTATGTGCCAAACTATCGAAGGTAGGATGGGACCGAAACGTAATGCGTATGAAACACAACCAATGGATAAGAGCCATTAGTAATTCGATTCCTCACGATGTCAAAAATATTGCAGGAAGACCACCGAATCGATGGTCAGGCTTCTTCATGAAAACCGTAGAAAAAAGGCATTACGCTCAACAAACCCCTAGAGCGAGCAGATCAACGATCAAAGGGACACCAGGTGATACAAGTGATCACTTTGTTAAATAAAGTGTGCTCGTACATCAGAGGTTAGAGGTGTTCTGCAATACACATGGAATTGATACCGTGCCCCCGGCTCATCCATCCTTCCGGGGTCGGCAAATTGGTAATTGGTAGACCTGTCCGCAAAAGATGGCAACACTGATATGATGCCGCCAAAAGTCACTGGATAAGGTAAATATACATCCAATCACATATAACTTTGGTTGTAGAAGTCCACTGCACAGGGTATGCCTCAGGAATCAATCAACACCGAACACTGTATGCTTTCTTTCCGTTGATAAAGATGTCCTTGAGTTGAGTTAAAACAAAATTTGACAATCGAAATCAGCCACTGTGAGTTACCTGGCCAATAAATACAAGCCCGAACATTGATTCCGACTGCAGCTCCAGCGTAACTGGACTCAACGCCGATTTGCACTCATTAGTTCAATCCTGTTCACGAATGCTCGTACCAGCGTTACATAAAAGAAATGACTGAGAGAAAAGCTAAGAAAGGGCCTCGGTTAGTGCAGTGGATAACACGTGCACCATCGAAAAAGGTTATCGCGGGTTCGAAGCGCACTCCAGGTTCCATGTTTTGTTCATATCTTAGGCGTCCTTGTGGCTGCATGTGTGAAGTGCTCAACCAGTGAACACCGGTGTTTTTTCTACATATGCTTCTTTTTTTGAAGCACCTGGAACTTCTCCTTTTTTTCATAGGCTTTCAGCTCAATGATCACAGTTACTTCTATAATAAAATGTTACTCATTTGAGTACATATACCAAGCGTTCTACGTTGACGTTAATCCGTAATTCTACAAACCTTTTAAAATAAGCTAACACTCACCCTTCGTTTTGTTTTTTGCTTTTCTCTCTTTTCCTTTTTCTCTTGTTTGTTATCCTTGCTGACTTCCTCACCAATATGTGCGAGCAAAAAACTAAACGCTTTGAGTGTTGATTGCTTCGGAACAGTTAGACTAAGAAAATATCACAATAACCTCTTCAGTGAGAGTGGTGTTTCAAGTTGCTCAATAGGTCGTAGTAGATCTAACCTAAAACTTCACAAATTAATGGAAAACATATAGTTCATCATCTTACCAACAAAAATGACATGATGTTCAAAAGAAGCACTGATTTCCTCACCTCGGAGTAGAAGTTTGCCAAGGACGTAAACTACCAACAGACGTTATATGTTTAGTTTCATCTAAAAAACCGTAATGAAAAAGCTACTTTTTCTTGCGTCTCATATACAAACCACTCACACCATGATACCACTAAATACAGGATGATCGGAAAGCAACCTCCATTTTAAAGTACTTAATAACCTCTTTGTACACTGTAACACCTTCGTCAAAGTTTTTGCGCATGTTTGCCAATGTATGGGAATTAAAACATTGTTCTTTTTTCATATCACCTATGTTCTTGAATAAAGCGCGTGTTGTGAAGCGGTTAGAGGCACCTTGCAATAGACATGCGATTGATCCCCGCGCCCCAGGCTCACCAAGCCTTCCATCCCTCCGGAGTAGGCAAATTGGTACCGGATTTGTCTGGGGAGGATAGCAGCACTGGATCGGTACATCGGTAGGCGACCGCTCCTCATTGTAAAGGCCAGATATGCATGCAATCACCTCCAAACGATGCTTAATGAAGTCGAATGTATGGCTCATCCCTCAAGTATTGATTAGTACCGACAGCTTTATCCCATTAACTTTATTTTTTTGAAATTCAGAAGCTTACCGACTTCTTCCCTTGGGATTAATTAAAGCAACAAGTCTAACCTACCAATCAAACGACTTTGGAAGAACTGAAACGGTGAATACGAGGAGTCGTGTCTTCCATCTCACAAGAGTTCCCAATGAAATTAGTTGATACGGTTTCTCACCGGCTCAAGAATCTCGTGGAGAATGTTGGGACCCATATCGAATTTTAAATAAAACTCCACGTTATACGCTTTCTCCAGTCATATTCATTCCTTGCCGAAATAACAGTTAAGAAAAAAGCTTTAAAAATCTTAAAATTAAAAGTTACTTTAAGATCACCCGTACTTGTGAATACAGAATAAAGCGATCCACGCAAAAATCAATAAGCCAAAAAATCACGATATATACTACTTGGATGGCCCATCTTCACTAGTTGTGCGGGCCCCATCATCACTTCCAATCTACGGAGATTTGCTGTAGGCCATTGCGGTTCCCTGGCGCCCCGAGACCAGCTTGGCCAACGTCTATCCCAGGTCGTCACAACCACAGGCAGTCGTCGCCCTCGTGGATCAGGGGGAGATTTGCTACCACGTGACTTTGATAACAGGACGGTAGCGGATCCTGGCATTAGTTTACTTTTAGCAGGGTTTTCTGATAGAAACCACCATATTGTACGTTAGCAGAAATAAATAAGCATGAAACTAAGCAGCCACCGAGAAAAAAATTATAGACTACAAAAACTACTACATATATCGAATATATAGACAAACTAATAACGCACTTCATCCTTAGCCAACACTAGTCAACAAATAATATAGTGTGAAGTTCACAATAGACCAAAAAAAAGAAATAAAAATAAGAATTGATCCACGTACCCACACTTCGATATTCGAGGACTGGCATGGGTGACCAGCTTGAAGAACCCATCTTAGTAACACCGCTCTGGCAAACATAAGAATAAACAATGAAAACAGGCATGAAAAGCATGTTAAAAATAAAAAACAGACGAGACCGTCTCCAAGTGTACAACTTCATCTACCTTTTTGCCCTTAGCAGCTGTGACTTTCAAATGTCTCTGATCAGGTTTTCGAGGCAACGTCACAGTTAAGCGAGAAGATGGGGACTGAAAACTTCATTGATAGTCACAAATTATTTTAGGTGCAATATAGTTGATAAAACTTTTTGGTCTTGCCTCTGATCTACTAGTCGATTGTTCAGTTTGCTTGAGCAAATGCACTGACAACGATGATGGACTGGAGGATGGGGAATATTTACCATGCTGGTCCTTCTAAACGATAATAGTTACGAACTGCAAGCAGACAGTCATAAACAAGCTAACATAAGTGAAACTGATAAGACATAATGAGATAGGAGGAGTGGACGTACATAGTTACCGCTACCCTTAGGTTTCTTCCGATAAGATCCAGTACTCCCTAACAATTCCTGGGTACCACTTTGTTGGAGCTTCAGAAAAGACAGATTAGCACTACTTCGGATCCCTACAATACGATTATTATTACGAAAGTTAACAACTTAAAGAAAATTTCCATGAACGTGCCAGTTGCTGAGCTATGGTCCTTACTAGTGTCCAAAAACGATGTCTCCTCGTGTCCTCGAGGCAACAGGCCTAGCGACTTCGCATCACAATTTGAAAAGTCAGGAAAATCTGCTGGCCCTCTAAAACGTGCACATGAAAATTAGGAAAACGAAGCAGCAAAACGAACCCTTTCTTTTCCAAAGAAGTTGAAGGTTTCATCACAGCGAGATAATCGGCCCCTTAAAGAACACGTTGCATAAAGTTTTTTCAAATCGAAACCGCAGGATACTACCACCTTCTGCAGTCCATGTCGGATGAACAGCAGGATAATAGTGAGGAATATGTTCAGCACGATTCTAAACAATGGACACAAATAGAAATATGAATAATGTATAGAGAAACAGATCAAGAATATCAACCTCGAGCTCTTTCCCACTCGCTTGAGGGTCAAACAGTGGTCTTATGTTTGGACCGGAAACAGGGAACTCGCATAACTGAAATACAGATATTTTAAGGAAATGACAGAACGCAAAACCTGGATTGTGACAAACACAGTACTTACTGGTTTTGGCTGACCAATGTTTCCAACCTGCGTCAGATAATCCCGCATTTCTCTTGGCGAAAATTTCAACTTACGAAAAGTCAGGTCTATGTCGTCGGGAGAGATCTCAGTGCGGCCAGCTAGAACTTCATAACCAATAATGACATAAAATCAAAGCCTTGGGTCGACATACTGAATCTAGTAAGAACAGAAAGTGATTCTATAATACATCCATCTTACGAACCTAAGGAGCCCTGCAGGCATCCGGCGTAGCCGGTACTGCTAAAGCTATGCCAACGTCAACCTGATGGCTAGGGAAAATTAAAAAGGTAAATTAAAAGAAAAAACCAGATGGATGAAACATGCTAGGAAGAGAAACAGCACTGGAGAGTTATAAAAGTGAAGGAAACAAAGAAACTCGGGAAACGAACCCACCGTGTTCGGCTAAAAGCTTACTTCGAGACCAAACTTCGACCATGAACCGGCGCATGATGTCGGTGAGAGCACTCAGTGAGTCGCCGGATGCAGCTGAGAAGCCGATGTTATCGAGGATGTGACCGACGGCGGTCGACAGACCTTGGAGAGCCACCTCCTCGGGCGATGGCCGCGATCCCATCGCATTTGTGTTTGTCTACAGTTGGCTGAAAATCCAGAAATCCTTACTAAACAAATCCAAGGATAAAAATTACAATCAGACACCTTAAGAGGCGATGAAGAGAGTGAAACGGATTTCATAACACTTGTCACAAATTTGCAGATGAACGCGCGGAGATTGCGAAATGTTCAGTTGATATGGAAGATCGATTTATTGGGCTACTTTCCCCACTAATATCCAGAGAATCCATAAATGCAATAGAGAAACAGTGGTGAGAAGGCTTAAGTGAACATGTCATGAAAATGAGCAACACCAAAGGTTCATCGCTTTCATTTCAACACACGTACGCACTTCAAAACACCTATCGATCCTACTTTTCCCACAGGGATCAATCAATAACTGCAAAATATCCTTACATATCATATCCAGATTATCCCCGTACTCATCTGATAACTCAGTTTTCTTCTCTACGATTACGTGTATAACTCACAGGAGAGAAGACCGATCGATAGGCGTGTAGAGCACCGCGTCCGCTTAGCGCTTCGCGTAAAATAAACCGTAGTTCAGCGCGTCCTACTAGGACCACATATCTTATCAACTGAATTGTTCATTAAACCCGTACATTGCTTGAAAATACTCGTATCACCATGTACTATTCGATATTTCAAGTTCTTCTTCGTTGGTTTTAGTTTTCTAGCGTTGCTGTTTAGCGCTAGTCCACAAAGAGATAAATGGGTTTACTTTTGTTTACTGTTACTTTCTCTTTCAAGTCTTTTAAGTATCTAGAAGCACTTTTTAAACTCATACTGGTGAATTACTTCGAGATTTCTGAAAATTATCTAAAGCCTATTTCAAATCAGATACATGGGCAGTGGTGGTACTACGGGCTAAAAGTAGACAATTATTCAGTTGATCAAAAGCGAGGATGAGCAGAAGAGCAAAAGAAAAGCGAAAGATAACTGAAGTATTGTATGACCAGGATTGGAGTTAGTGGTTGATATAATACCTTTGTCTTTTCCAGTTAGTCATAGAAATCGTGAGCTAAGCGATAATATTAATAATGATCAGGTCCAAATATTTAATAACAGGATAGAATTGGTAAGAACAACCATCCTTGTAGTTATAGTTCAATACTATTTATAGAATAGTTGAAAATATCCAGAATGGTGCAAATGGTGGTCCCATTGCTCGGAACGGCCATTCGCTCAGTTAGTCATTGTGGTCAATAGCACAATAGCATTTATCGAATCGCTATTGATCTCCCAACTTTTTCTCACCTACGACCGCCCACTAGGTAATTTGCTAAATATACATTCGCTTCAATAATCCAAACGTGGTTAGCTACTTCGTAATTAACAATGTGTTAAAAAGAGCTCTAAAGCTCTCGGCATTGATCAATTCCTCAGGGATCCGCCATGCAATTGACATCGTTATGCATCGTTGGAGGTGATTGAATGCATATCTGGCCTTTACAATAACTCGTGGTGGTCTGCCGATGTATCGACTCAGTGCTGCTATCCTCCCAAACAAGTCTGGTACCAATTTGCCGACCCCGGAGAGATGGATGATTTGGTGAGTCTGTGGCGTGAGGATCCATCTCATATGCATTGCAGAGCGCTTTTGACCACTGCGCTACACGCACCGCACCACTGCATTATGTTATGATTATGTCGTCTATTGAGACCAAAATGTTTCCTTTTTGGGGTGCAGGGGTACGAACGATGAACCAATAGCACGGTAGTGTGGGGGTCTCTGATAGCTTGATTCATTCGTAACAATGTTCGGTAACTTTTTAAGCCCGATTTTCTACACAAAACTTTTACTTTGGTATTCATTCGCTCGATCGATGGTCATCCGGCCACTGATATCATAGCCACTATGGTTACGAAAAGTATGCTCCGTATACCACTATTCACATTCCCTCTACAGCATACGTAAGAAGGATTATTGTAAATTGCTGTTTTTTCGAAATCATTACAAATCTACGTCCTATCCCTACCTTTTCACTGAGACATGAATGTCGTGGCTACCAAATTGAATTCGCTTGCGTCATATTTTACACCGTCTTTGGCAATAATTGAAAAAATCCAAGTTATAAAATGATTAGGATTACATGTAGTGTTGATCCTCTTGATACGTATAGTAGCTGTTCTAGCTTTGTTGCTCTTTGCAGATCTCTCATAGGTCACGTTTTTGCTGCTGGATTAATGTCTTTCATAGTGGTCAGCTATTGGTGGAGATATTACATCAATACGAAGTAAATTTGGATAGAATCTTATCATAATCTATGTTTTCTCTTCCATAAATGTGTTGATTAAACATGTCTGAGTGACGAATGTGAAGAAAAGATGTGTATCATGGAGAAGAAAAAACATGCACGGTAGTTACTAGTTTTCCTCATAAATGGTAAGTGGAACACTACATAACCACTTTTTTCCTTAAGAATGCAACTGATCGTAGCTTCGGGTAATATTCGAGTGTGTTCCATTTGTAAAAAATATACGTTGTGTATCGTGAACATCTTTTTTTCATCAGCATCACCACATCCTTTTCGTTTTTGTTAATACTCTTGAGCGCCATTGTACCGATTTGGTAGTTCTAGTGGGCCTCCTATTGCGCTTGCTTAAGCATTTGCTGGTTGAGCTGACTTCGATTGTCCTTCTCTGTTGTACCTAGACGTGCCACTCACGTGTGTCTCTTTTCTCTGGACCAGACTTTAAAGCTTTATTATTGCATTGGTAGGATTTCAGTCCGTGTTTTCGGCCTTCACTTCCGAATACGTATACCTCAGAAAATTGTAGACAATACTAGTTGGAAAAAACGACTGGAATCTAAATATAATAAAGGATAAAGCTGTCGGCGCTAATCGATACCTGAGAGACACGTCACACCTTCGACCTCATTAAGCATCGTTGGAAGTGACTGAATGCATATCTGGCCTTTACAATTACGCTTGGTGGCCTACGATGTACCGAGCCAGTGCTGCTATCCTCTCAAACAAGTCTGGTACAAATTTGCTGACCTAGGAGGGATGGAGGGCTTGGTGGGCTCGGGGCGCCAGGATCGATCCCACGTGTATTACAGAGCGTCCCCAACCACTGTGCTACACGCGCCCCTAATGTAAACATATTTTCCAATAATCCTGAGCTTTGAAGCACGCTATTCTCATGATGGCATGGAAACCACCAAAAGTTTAGCCTTAATAAAGATTTGTGATAATCTCGTGTAAACTTATCAGTAAACCAGAAAATTATCTCTGAGCTGTTTCTATTCTTACACTCATATCTTCCGTAAGGTCTCCATTCAGACAGGATCTATTAAAAAACTTAAAACGTGTTCTGATTTGTCTTTATTTTGTCTTTATTCTAAATGCCTAAATTAAGTGAAAGGAAGACGGGATCCATATAATACGTCTATTAGATCATATTTTACTTTGTGCTCAGCATAGCAGGATAGTTTCACGAATTGCTGCTCTTCTAAAGGTCACATGTCACAAAGAAATCCACGTTATCGACTCTATATGAAAAAATACCAAGTGTCGACACATGTTCAGCCAAATGATGATGCTCTTGTCATCTGTGGACAAAAATTGCGAAATGTGGATGCTGAATATTGGCCTAATTGTACAGCTTTCCATTGTCACCTCTTTTACTCGTATTAGATCCAATCACCCTTTCGTCAGCTAATGCATTGAAAAGGGCTCAATATCATCAGTTTTAACTCACCAATCTATGCATCTGATCTAATAAACTTAGATTCTTTCTTCTTTCTAGTTGGAGAATACTATTTGCGACAAATAACCCTTTTATAAATTTATTAATGGGGTATTCAACACTAGATAAGGAGAATCCGGTGTAAGTGATTATAAGCCCAGAAAATTTGGAAGGGAAATCCGAAATAAGAACAAGAGCCGACGTCGACCTGGACAAATTGCTACCTATACGAATATAATATTGGACTACCTACCTTTACGAGCTGGATTGGATTACTACCTCTGCCTCTATGATATTTCCGTGACGTGTGTTACTAGGTTGTGCTCGAATTAATGTCCGGTTTCAAATTGTATATTCTCGAAGTTGCATATCTCATTTACTTGATACTTGATACTTGAACGGCCCGTCCTCACTAGTTGTGCGGGCCCCAGCATAAACACCATTTTTCAGAGATTTGCTAGTTAAGCCATTGTGCTTCCCTCGAATCCCGAGGACAGCCTGGCCAATTGTGGATCAGAGGGAGCGACTAGTTTGATACCAGGACGGTGGTGGATACTGGTATTGGTTTACTCGTAGCTAGGCTTCCTGATGGAAACACCGGACTCCTTCTCAGATTCCAATGACTTTTATTTGGATTAGTTAAATTAGATATGCTTCCAACGGTTTACCTCCTCATCGTGACTGGGAGGTGTTCCTGGGTGTCGGACTGCGATGTACAGAGAGCGGACTCATCCCCCTGGCAGGGTCTTCACCTTTCTGTTGATCGTAAACATGTTTATTTATACCAGTTGCTTAACAATATGGATTTCTGGAGGCGACCAAGTCGTTTAAGGCAATTTCGGTCTTGGCTTGGTTTTTGAAGCGTTTCTTGCACTCAAGGTTATCGAGTTCCTTGGGGTCAATGGACGAGTGGCATGGCAAGTGTGGTGGGTTAGACCGTGTTTCGTAGCCCAGCTCTATTATCTTTTACAACATCGCTTGTGCAGCATATGATCGCCTATTATCATCGGAAAAAAATTCCATTCATACAGCATCCATTTGTCGACCTTCTTAGACTTCCCAGAGGTGCAATACATGGTTCGTCTCTAAGTTCTCAACAGCTTGTGCATCCATTCAGTTCCGTGAAAGCTTTAAATTCACCATCTTCATTAGCAGAAAGGCGTCCACTCATCCCCAAATCTCCTCATTTTGATGATCGAATTCGCTACGACACAATCTTTGAAACCATTGCACAGCACATTTTTGCTGTTTTAACAACTGAAATTCTAACATTTAAAATTTATTGAAAACACTATTTATATGATAATCCAATTATACGGAAAGAAAGTGCATAACATAAGCTTTACATTTATGCGTAACAGTACAGAATTCGAGAAAATTTCTGTTAAACTCGGATTTTATGGCTTCTAAAACTATACCATCTTCGAAATCATGGAGAATATGCTTTGTTAGAAAAGCATAGGTGTGCCGGTAATATAACAAAAAACGCAGATGGTTGAGAACAACTGTTACTGGATTCCAGAAGGACGCAAACGTCCTATAGGACGAACATTAACAAGATGAGCTGATGTTTTTGGCCCGAGTACACGAGCTGCATTCGCACCTGTAAGTGATTTATAGATGAGAAAATCGTACTCTTGGACATAACCTTGTAATCATATGATTTCATGGATGATGACCATGGGTGAATGAAATTAAGGGTAAGTGTTCTGGGATTTCTTAGCCCTTTTTATTTACTACCTACTATAATTTTTCGCGGCAAGGTATTATGTGAAATACAACTAGGATGATGCTGAAATATTTGCGAAACTCCGGATTGCAGGTGTCTCTGGTGGGGAATGAAAGCGCTATTACGCTTTCCCGGGGCTAAGGCGTTCACTACCACACCATGCGGGTCCTTTGTTTCGCCTGTCTCTCGGCTAGTTCTATCGATCAACGCCATCAGCAATCACCCGTCAATGGGATTCATCTAGGGAGCCCAAATCGGCAAAAAATCCAGTTAAGCTGAGAGTGAAGTTGAAATCACAATCTTAGTCTTCTTTATTTACTGCCTACTATAATTTAGCCCTAGGACAGGGTAATAGTGCGTTCGTTCCCCACCGCAGACACCTGCGGTCCGGAGTTTTGCAATTACCTCAGCATCATCTTTGTTCTGGGTTTTCTTGAAAATAGGCCATCCATGTACTCAAGTGTGTTTTTTGGATGTACACCTCTCCAATGCTCCTATCAGTGCATTCTTTCTATAGAACCTGTTTCCTACATAACAAATTTATTCTTCCCGCAATTTATTTGATCGAAATAGCTCAGTAACCGTTTATTCAAAGAAATTCTTTAGTTTTTTATTGCAGAATGCACTTGAGAAGTGATCAGATATGATGGTTGTAGTGGAATTATCAGTGTGCAGTTACCATTATGAAAGTAAATAAAATCGTTGCTGCTCATAAGCCGTTATGCTTTGTAGAGCGTAACTTCTTTATTTTACCGATATGTTTACCGTTCTTGAAATCCTATTGAAAGTGAATGGTGCGGTGAACAATGAGCAGTGTTGAGATGTTTTCCGTTTTCAATGATCATAGTGTAGAAGTGGTCAGGTCAACATGTCTGCCGAAGTTCTTCAGTGCATCAACTGTTCGGCGGATTTTTCCCCCGTGAAGGCGATTTACTGGTAACAACAAGTTTCCAAAGAAAGTACATTCGAGAGGCATTGATTTGGTGTAGCAGATTTGCATCTAGGCTGTGTTTGGGCAGTACATAGGAAGCTGTTAATATCAGTTGTCTAACCGGAATTTAAGTAAATTCTTTGGGTAGTCAGAAATATGTTAACAGCAGACTTAAATGAGACCCAGAGCTGATCACTTCTCTCACCGCGTGTGCATCAAATATGATCGCTGTTATCTCACCTTTTTTGCTATAGGTGAGGTGTTTGAGTAAAGACGAGATTTGTCACGTTTTTCACATGACCATTTTTTTTCTTTTCTGGAAGGAAAATGCTAAGCTGCGATAACCATTCTTTTTTCACATTTGATTCTCTCTACATGTATGAGATTGTTCAGTTTAGAAGGTATAAAGAAAATCCATGTAGCACCGTGTGTTCCATTACAACCTATGCTCCAGTCATTCCTCTTTGTTAATTCTAATAGTTATGGAGGACTAGTGTTTTGCTCATAAGTGTACTTCGGTAAGTCACTATAATCGCTAGTGATTATTAGCAGCCATTTATTAAGTTTCTTATCGCTAAAGTTATTATTAAAGAATTTTTCTATTACGGAATATTAAAAGGATAAAGGATAAAGATCTCAGCGTTGATCAACCCCTGAGGGATGCGCCATGCATTCGACCTCATTAAGCATCGTTTGGAGGTGATTGAATGCATATCTAACCTTTACAATGACTTGCGCTAGCCTACCGATGTAGCGAACCAGTGCTCCTATTATTCCAAACAAGTCTGGTACCAATCTGTTGACCTCGGAGGGATGGAAGGCTTGAGGGGCCAGGGGTGCGGTGATCGATTCCACGTGTGTGTTGCAGGGCCCCTTTGGAATATCATAAATAGTAATTTTTTTTATTAGAGAATAGAAAAATGTTCCATAACAAACAAAATGTCTACTAATAACTTTAGCGAAAGGAAAAAACTCAGCAAGCGGTTACTAGTAATCACCAGCTATTATGACGATTTATCGAAATACGCTTATGAGCAAAAACTCTAGTCATTATTACTAGAATTAGCAAGGAGGAATCGTTATAGCACGGATTGTAATGGAACATTTTCGCCCTACGAATTGAAAGCGCTCACTAACGAAATCACTGGAGAATTGGTCCAGGCTAATTTTTCGTTTAAATTAAACAGATTTTATAATCATATCATACGGTAGTTAATCAAGTAATGTGTCATGTATTTCTCAGTAGGCAAGGATTTTTGCTTCACCATCATGGAAGGCAGTGAAAAACGGTGACTGAGGTTGGGCAGTAAGTACTTTTTCAGTTGCCCCATAAAATAAAGTATTAGAAACAGTTTTAGAAAATCTTTCAGGAAATTTGTACGTTCCTATTTCCTAAATCCTCAACTTCACTTACCGATAATGGTAAAAGTTAGTTTATCATAGTTCATGTCAGAAAGCGTTGTATTCCACACTTTCATTGTCAGCCTTCATATCTACCTAACTGTCGTCTCCCATGCATTTGCAGTTCAAAAATATCCAGTATGTCTTCCCTTCTCTGACTTATGATTTATAAACTAACGAATAATTGAAGTTCGAACAAAAGTGGATTTCTGGGTGAATTTTAGGATTACTATAGTTTGTAGTGATTAGAACACGATTTGGAATGATTCTTGTTGTTGAGTGAAAGCTGTTCTCTTAGTCTTGATTTAATACTGCTACCTTAAAGTTTCTAACTTTTCACAATTGTTTAGCATTTATGGAATTAAGAAAAGTAGGACTTGCAGCTTACAAGTATCCTAGGTCGTGCATAATTTGCTGAACTGAGATTTTCTGCATTAACGGATGGTGGGAGTGGCTGTAATTATGCACCCTTGGATGGAGTGCGGAAGCTGAGAGCCGTCAATCGAGTCGAATGACCAGCGGTCGCTCAGACGAGCGTAAATATATTTCCGCGAACTAAGCACACCATATTTTATTCCTACTAAATGTGTTTACCGGAACAATTCATTTTAGTAGCACTACATACTACTGCTGTCTTATTTGGATTACTTAGTGTTCACATATTCTCCTAGGAGTGCAGAGCATTATTTTGGGCTATTTTTTGTCACCAGAGTCTGAATTGTTTGGCCATAATTGGAATAAAGTTCTTGTTGAATGACTACTAGTCTTTACATCGGTATAAATGCTAAAGTCGATTAAACTTTGCAGTAACGATGAGTATTCCTGATCTACACATGGGAAAAAAATTTTCGTTAACTGATGGAGATGTTATGGGGTTTTTGCGTTTTTCATTAGCGTAGACTATAAAGGTAAATGACTGTAAACTATCACTGGTCAGTACATACATAAAAAAGATCAACGGCTTTTTCCTCGATCTCTTTTCCATTTCCTATCTTCTGGCTCATTTTTATAACGCCGAAAGGAATGTTCTCCGTACAAGACGGTTTTCTGTTATAAGTACCTTATTTTATGGTTAACTCGACACACTTTACATCTACTCCACACAACGTCCTCGAAATTTGCTCAGAGAACAAAATTATCAGTATTTTCACTAATCATCTGTGTCCAGTTTGTCCATTTAGACGCCTTTTCCTTTCGGTGGTTTTCCTGTCGGCTCAAAAGAAGTGCTATACAAACTGAAAAGTACTGCCTTTGATAAGAAGCTTGACCCGCCGAACTCATTTTAAAGCGAGATTTCTTTCTTATATAGAAGTTTGGGTACAATGAAAGAATTAGAATTCCAGTTTAGAAATACATAAAAGAGAACACTGTCATATCCACTACCGTAAATAGTTTTATGATTGATGTTGCCTTATTTAGGAGTTTGTCCGAGGTTAATTTTTACCTTAGTGGCGAATTTGTGAATACATAGCTTAATATCTTAAGGGCACTAATTTTAAAACAACCTGCTACTTAAAAAACGTGAACGCTTATAAATATCACAATATTTGTTTTGAACGTATATGTAAGTGATAATAATTTTCTGTATTGAGTAGAATTTATGGTGACAACGTTTAATTGGTTCAATATGAAGAAAATTCCGAACTATTCAACCCAAGATTAGATGTTCCATCACAACAAACCTTAAATGGTTTTGGGTTGGTCTTCGTCTATGCGTCAGTATCGACCTTTTTCTTTTACCTCGTATTACGAATTACATCCATAAAGATAACTTAAAATCTAAGTATTCTGTGGAGCATCCAGCTTAGAAATGAGCATCTAAAAGAATAAACGTTCTACATAAACAAATACTTCCACTTTGATGGTGATCTCGGTCTAGATGGCTTTTGCGTAAGGTCGCAAAGAATGTTCAGTTTTTTCTCGTACAACCTCCTTTTTACTTTATCACTTTGTAACTCAACATATCCACTTTTTTCACCATAGTACAGACTGTTAAGAACGACCTAGTTAAGTATGCTGTATGATGAATTTGCTTCCTAATCAATGACTTCATTTAGAAGCCCGAAGGCAAGTCATGTCTTTCTCCTTTCTTTCATCAGATTAGCTCTAATATATCTTAATATGGTAGCTAAATGAATAAAGTGATTTTCATAGTTTGTAAAAAAGATGGAAGGATAAACCGTCCATCGTTATTCGATCTTTCAGGATTCGCCAAGCATACGTATCAGTTAAACATAGTAGAGATGATTAACTTCATATTTAGCCTATACAAACGTACCCTGGTTATCTATGAAATTGGTGTTCTTATCTTCTTAGACAATTTTGCCGACCCTTACAGGATGCATGAACCAATGGGCACATACCATTTCACTAGACGCATCTCGCTGGTTGGCAAGTGGCTAAAATCCGGAGTGTTGCGAAACACTTTCCGGTTGAGTTGCTGGTTTTGTGACCAAGTCGCAATACTGTTTATCTACGGTAACATTGTTGAGGGAAGAAGCATGGTCATGCAACGAAACTCAAGGCTCTGACACACTTAGCAATTGAACCTACCGACAGTTTTTAATAATACAAATCCTTTTTATGAGCATGTAGTTAGTATCGTTGTTATTATTACATACTTGGATACTTGTATGGTCCGTCTTCACTTGTCGTGCGGGCACCAGCATAATTTCCTTTTTTTAGAGTCTAGCTGGTTTAGCCACTGTGTTTTCCTGGAACCCCGAGGTCATCTTGGCCAAAGTACGCTTCAGGTCGTCACCACTACAGGTGGTCGCTGCCATTGCGGATCAAAGAGAGATCTGTCACCTTGCGACTTCGATACCAGGACAGTGGTGGACCCTGGTATTGGTTTACTCTTAACTAGGTTTCCTGATGGAAACGCCGGACTCCTCAGTTCGGGAGACCTTGCCAGAGGGACGAATCCCCGCTGCACATTGCAGTCCGACACCTGGGAACACTTCCCAGCACGATGAGGCGGTGAACTGTTTGGAGAAAATGTTAATGTTACTTCTCAGATTTAATGCCTTTTCTTACATATATACGCTACTACCATTAATCTCAGTGCTCTATTATGTATTATGTAATTGCTTTCGACCGTAAATATTCGCTTTGTCTGGATTATTCTATATTCGTACGTATTCGATTTCCAATAAGAATATACCTCCTTTTCACGTGGAAAACAGTATTGAAGTTTTTCATAATGCCAATTTAACGAAGCCTTCAATACATGATTTTATTGTTCTAGCTTCGTTGTTCCCTATGGGTAATACGCTTCCTCAACGCTTACACGGCGTAACCTTTTGAGGAGTCATACGATGCGATAATAATTGTCGTTTTGGAATTTAGTTCGGCGTATCTCAGTTCGTAGTGAATTTGGCTAATTGCAGTAAAAGCTGTTATAAACTCTTAGTCTTTACTTACACTTTAAAGTTTCTATTAGTGAGATTTCGGCTTTCCGAAACCCATGATATATAAGCACAATGATGCTGAGGTGTTTGCTGAACTCCAGTCCGCAGGTGTCTGTGGTGAGGCGATCGAACTCGCTATTATCTTTTTCTACGAGTTATTCCTGAAAAATTACGGTAGGCAGTAAATAAAGTGGTTAACACCATGACATATATTTCTTCCACATTCATGCTTCAAAGATCGTGTTTCAAACATGAAAGCAAATGGACAAACGAAATTTCGCCTAGAAGGACTTCATGGTGTACCCCAATGTGTCATTGTACATGTTTGAGGCTTCCGCTCTTGCGTTGGTATTTTTAAATCTTGTAAATTTCATTTTCAATCTTTCAAAAATCTGGTTGGGTAAACTCACAGCGTTTTTTCAATATAAGAAGTGCAGGACCATAAGTTCTATAAGTGTCCAAATAATTTCATCTCATAAGGAAGATGAGCTAGACCGACCTCATCTTTGCGGTCCCTCCTGCTTTGTAATTTCTCTTATTGTACTGCACTTTTACCTTCTAAAATGTTTTTAATTTATAATTGGATCGTTTTGCATGGATTTTAGCAAGATTTGTATAGAGCAGTTTCGACGGACTCACTCTTTATTTGTTTTTGGAAATAGATGCATGAGAAGCTTCTCAAATACGTTCCACACTCGCATCGAATGAAGCTCCACAATTCTGAAGCGCTGTTGATCCTTCGTACCAGCTACAGAGCTGCTAATGACAGATAATTAAGGTGCGGTGACCACATGCATGGTCTCGCCAACATTATTGATTCCTGAAAGTAGGTATTCTGAAGTGAATAAAGTGGAAATACTTACAGAATACCTTGAATGTGTATTTAATATGAAGAGTGAACTTTATTTAAAGAAACCATAAATTTATCAATGTCATGAATTCTCTGTTTAAGACTGACTGAACCCTGTTTTTAATGATATTTGATCGGTAAAATTACACACTTATGTATTCCAAAGAGTTCCAGCGGCTTGTAAAAAGGCACAATCTTTTGACGGTGGTCGACCATTTGCAGAAATAGCTGAGGTCATTCATGAATCTTAGTTGCAAAGCAGCAAACGGCCGATCAACCTATAATGGCCGGAAACTGCCCGTGCTAAAGACCTGCTAAAGTCCTGCCTCAACTATCCCGCAATTCTAAAGGAAATCACCTTCGACCAGCGTTCAGTATATTAACCAACGTCCATGAACAGAGTCATCTGGGATGCAAGATAAAGAAACCAGTGAAAGAAGTCCTAGAGCCACTCACATCGTATGAATAGAGCTATATATGCATATGCGTGGCTATGCTCCTAAATCATATCCTTCGTCATGGCTTACTTTGTACAGATTGGTTGTTTCCACAAATGATTCCTTTCTAACAGCACCATGACTGGTGAGAGCTTGTAAAGGTACCATTTTTAAGTGACTTTTCCCCACCATACTTGGTTTTGCAACAAAGCAGCGAATAGTTATTTCTCGAAAAGAAAAGGGCCAGTTCAAAGATCTTTTCGTAGGTATCCTGTTACGTGGATATATGTATATATATATGTATATATATATACATATATATAACATGTGCCGCGCGTGTAGCGCGGTGATTAAAGGCTCCCTGTAATACATTGGGTTCGGTGCCGCGCCCAGCCTCACCTAGCTTTCCATTCCTCAGCGATCGGCTAATTAGTGCCATACTTATCTGGGTGGATAGCAGCACTGGCTTGATACATCGGTAGACCACCACGGGTAATTTTAAAGGCCAAATGTGTATTCAATCATTCTTTATGATTCTCGGTGAAGTCGCATGGCACAGCACTCAGGGATTGATTAACGGCAAGAACTCTATTATATACATATACATATATATATATATATATAAGCTTTAAAGGAGCAGTCGCTATTTAGCGTTGCCCTCCGTATGGAATACAAGCAATTTCTGGTCGGGTGCACACTTTCTAGTTTTTTGACAATGAAAAACATTTCTTTTGGAAAACTAGAGTGCTCTAGGGTTTGTAAACATGACGGGATTGTAGAAGAGACTTTGTTCTATCGTTTTATATGTATGAATGATGTGTATGCTACTATATACTGTGTGCTACTATAATCCATATACAGGAACATTACTGTCAGCAGTGGAACTACTTTGCTCTCCGTGTTGAATCGTTTTCGGTGTTTTTCATATCCGTACATTCAATACAATGGCCATACTGATTACAATAAAATAACACTAATTGTTAGTCAAACTGAACTCAGAGCCAATCACCTCTTTTGAACAAAGCTTTTTTGTTACTTATTAAGTGTATAGAAAATAGTTTCTGAGGTCTCACTCCTACTCTTTTGATCTGCTTTCGGTTAGCTATCAAATGAATATACATGATGCAGTAAAGAAATTCTGAGCGCACTTCCAAACATTTGTGAGTACTATAGTGTCCAAAGGGGGCGTGTGGTGCAGTGGTCGGAAGCGCTCTGCAACACACACGTGGAATCGATCCCTGTGCCCATGGCCTACCAAACCTTCCATTCTTCTGAGGTCGGCAAATTGCTACCAGACTTGTTTGGGAGGATAGCAGCACTAGCTCGACATAACGGCAGGCCACGGCCACCTTTTATTCATAGTGTCCAGATCGGGTGTTAGGAAATATACATATATATATATATATATATATATGTATATATATACTTTAGGTACAGTATCAAATTAGAAGTGATCTAATTAATCGTTAGAGTGAAGCGAAAAGTTATTTGTTTCAAACAATTTTTATGAAGCAATGGGAGAAAAAGTTATAGAAGGAAACGTAACAGTTTGCCTGGAAATTTTCGAAGGCAATTATAAGCAGATTATTACCTACTTATTTAAATGTAGCCCTATTCAATCCGTTCATTACTTTCCTTGGTTACATTTTTTAAACCCTATGAGCACTGTTTCAGCTGATAGTGTTTAACACTAGTCGTTTTTTGCCGTGTCGTTTTACAAGCTATCCTATTCGTTTTTATCCGACTACTTTGGATTAGAAATGAAGAGTTTGACTAGTCTGTTTTCTTGTGACTGATTTGCTTACTTTTTAAAATTACGGACTGGAATCTGTCTGTGGTCAGGTATCTTCAATCAGCTTGATCAACAGACGATTCCTCGATTTTTTCTGACTGGTCGTGTTTTTAAGTGACCTCTCTGCATCCACCGTGACTACGTTATTTCCTAACAGAACATTTTTTAAATCCTACTATCTCCTTATAACATTTCTGCAGTCATCTTTTTCTAAGCCTACATTTTTAGTGCCGTCTCCACCACGACCTAAGATCTTTCCAGCAGAGCGAACGCTA
The DNA here is from genome assembly GCA_900624975.1 of Angiostrongylus costaricensis. NCBI lineage: Eukaryota > Metazoa > Nematoda > Chromadorea > Rhabditida > Metastrongylidae > Angiostrongylus > Angiostrongylus costaricensis. Next base: position 90,333 of record UYYA01004360.1, read on the forward strand.
CTATGTTTAACTTAGTATATCAGTTAACTTATAGGAATGCCAATTGCTGACTATTTCTGAAGCACTCAGTAGCCGGAAAAGCACACAATCAGTGTAGCTGACTCGTATACCAAGCACTTACTGGTTACTTATTTAAGTTATGTGAATGCTACATTATCAGCTTATTGTGAGACGCAGTAGTACAAAATGATCTATGAAGCTATATTTCCAACAGTTTTAGAAGTCGCTGATGGTATTGTTTTAGACGTAAGCATTAATATCATTAATATTAAATTAGAATGGTTGATATTTCGCCGATTTCGCTTTCCTCAGGGCATAGACATATTTTATTATATTTTACTCCTAAATTTTACTAGCTCAACAAGGATAACTCGTTAAATATAATGTAGCTATTAGTACTGAGGTTTATTGAAAGTCGGTTTTTCGAAATAATCAACGGGTAATTAAGCAAAATTGATTTCAGTTGTGTACATTCAAAAGTATAGATAAGCTGTGGGTAATACGGCTGTTGGGCCAGAACTGCCTATAATTAATTTTAGCGCAAATCAAATACACCATATTTATCTGTCTATGTGTAGTTTTATACATTTATATATATATTTGTTTATGTATGTATGCATGTAATATATATATATATATACATATATAATACGGAGCAGTTATTTCTCGTTCACGTAGCTAGCAATCAGTGCATTTAACAGCACATGTCCAATTCGTATTGGATAGTCATTTGAGGTGCGCGATCAGAATATTATCGGCTTGACAACGTACCCGTAATACGTAATTTCATCGCTGCTGACCCTAATGACCAGACGAAGGGCTTCGCGTGTGTATGTGTGGGTTGGTCGAGCTATTGACGGCCTGCTGTGTGACGTCCACTTTGGTCTTCTCGCTCACCGACTGGCTTTCGAAGAGACTCACTGACAGGTGCACGTTAACGAGCTCCTTATAGAGAGAGAGGGGGAGACAGTCGAGGAGTCACGTAGCCTACGGGGCACCCGATATATGTGCACCTGCCCTTATGTGTTCACACGTCTTAGCGTATCATCTCATGTACCATTACGGCATATTTATCCCAGAGCGATTTCATCTGTTCTTGTTATTTTCAGAAAGCACCTATAAAATATAGTTGTGTCAACTGATGTGAATCAACTGATTTAGGATGCACTTTCACGCAATCAGCAGCACCTCTATAGATGGTTTAGTCTACCATATTCTTTCAATATTTTTCCCATCCTTCCTTTTTAAATCCTTGATTTTAGGAATTTGCCCTTTTATTGCTTTCCACTTTTTCAACCTTTTCAATGTTTTCGCTCATGTGCATCCATTCAGTGAATTATTCTTTGTACAGTGAGAACAAAACAGAACAGAACAAAAGTCTGTAATTCCAACCAGGTAACAATGATAGTAATTCGTATATAGTGCTGAGATATTTGCAAAACCCCGGAACGCAGGTGTATGCTATGGGGAACGAACCCGCGCTGTTGTCCTTACCAGGGACCAGCGCACTTCACCACCACACCATCCGGGTCCTTCGTTTTGCCTGTCTCTCAGCTATTCCTATTGATCTTTTTGCCATCAACAATCACCCGTCAACGGGATTGATCCGGGTAGCCCAAATCGGCATTGAACTAGCTGAGAGACAGGCAAAACAAAGGACCCGGATGGTGTGGTGGTGAAGTGCGCTGCTCCCCGGTAAGGACAACAGCCCGAGTTCGTTCCCCACCGCATACACCTGCGGTCCGGAGTTTTGCAAATATCTCAGCAGTATATACGAGTTATATTTCGCAACATACCCTGCCATTAAATAGAAAAAGGCAGTAAATAAAAGGGTTAGGAATGGTAGTAATGTTTATTCGAACTAAATAAGAAAGGGACTATCATCGAACGACTTGATCCATCAAACCATTTGGAATGGACCAATTCGAGTCTATATCTAGAAAAGTCTAACAACAAATTAAATATATTAGTTATTCACACTACAGGAAACTCGAAGGGAAAGTTTTATAAAGGGTGTATTTAACACCAATATAAATCCTTACTGACTTGTGAAACTTTTATCTAACAAATTTCTTGCAGTTGTACATCACATTCCTCTATCCTTGAAATCGCTCGAAACCTGCGGGTCTATATGCGAAGAAATCGGCCGTGCTGATTAAAATCTAACTGAAGCTTCGTAGTTTTTTTACTGGATATATAGTGATAGACGAATTAATAGAGAAGGTATCTATTGACGCGATGTCATGATTAAAAGTCTCGTTGAAGGAGGTTTTCACACTTAAAGCGCTATGTTATCCTGCTATAAAGTTATTCCTGTTCGATTCACCAGAGCGGGTCTTTTTTCAAACTCCCATGCAAGTAACCTAGTTATCGACAGTTAATCTCTGAATTGATGGCTTTAGTCTGCTTGTAATTGACGAAATCCTCGATGTCTATTTACGTAGGGGATCAAATTTTTTCGTTTGTAGTTATAATTCATTTGGCAAACTGAAAGGCAAGCTTTTTCTTCTCATCTAAAATGATACGGAAAATAACCCAGTGTGGGTAATTCTTTTATCTTGTAAGTTCGATGAAATTGTTGAAAATAGCGGTCCGTGCAGTAGTGAGAATGGTGTCCATACTTTGTTTGGTCAGTTTTGCATGAGATTTAATAAGGCGTTTGGAGGTGCATATCACCCTCAAAATCAGGTCGAGCGAGTCAATTTCCATATTTTCTGTGAATAATTGCACTGTAATGAATTAAGCACATATCGGCATAGAAAAAGTGTTACGGTAGATATATTTATTTATGTGATCTTATAAACTGATCTGCTTAAGCTGACGAGAGGTTAGTACAGATCTTCGTTGTCGTTGTCGTTGTTCCGCACGTAACATTACAGCTCTGAGGATGGCGAAGTCGCCGAAACGTCAGCCATCGATCAATAACATCAAAAACAACGACAACGACAACGAAGATCTGTACCAACCTCGCTTCAGCTTAAGAAGATCAGTTTATAAGGTCACATAAATAAATATATCAACTATCTATGCCGAGGTTTATAGAAAGTCGGTCTTTCGTGTTACGGTAGAAACGATTCTGATTCCATAGATCCTAAAATTCTTTGCGTACGATTGTTCGTGACCGTAGTGCAAATACTTATTATGTGAAGTAATTAGTCTGGAATCTGACCTGAATAATATGAATTTGAAGATCATTTCTAATGTGATCAATAAATGATGTCGCTTACCTCCTTATTGATTTACCGGCTTACCGTGGTGAAGAACATATGGCTTCGAAGTTCAATCTTCAGCACAGTATTAGTTTCCTCAACAAAGTCACCATATATGAAAAGTAAACCTGCTAAGACAATTAGTACAGCCGTGGATGAAGCCTAACAGCAAAGAAGAAATCTATCCTTTGATCTGTTAGAACCGCTTCTTCTTTGTGCTTTCTTTTGTTCCTTCTACCTGTTCTCATGACCTGTGACCATTGTTTTCCGTCTTTTTTGAGCCTCCAGAAAAAAGAACTTGCCCAATCAGAAAAATGCGACCTATCTGTCAATCATTCTAGCGTTCAATTCTTTATTTATATTCAAACTGGCTGTTTTTGAAATTCTTTCTGCTTCCATCTTCCGCTGTGGACAATCCAAAGCTGTTCATTTTCTAGACGCCATGGTGGCTCTTTATTCGGATAGACTTCCAGATCTGAACTGGTTTCTTAGCATAGCAGCTTCACCTGGTTCTCCAACGTTACTGGCTCCAAAAAAGGTTAGGGTTTAAAAAAAATTGCAATATTTTCTTGTGTTCCAGTTATCTTCAATGCTTTTCTGAACAGATTTTATATCTATCTGTTGTTGTTCAGGATCAGTTTTATTATGTGATACGTTCTTTCACAATTTGGTATTCAGGTAGCGAAACATATTTACGAAATAGTGTCTTGAAAGTTTTTCTTATAGAGGTCCATTGGCTTCTCAAGAAAACAGCAACGCCGATCATGTCAGCAGATACAACACATGGCCGACCAAGTGAGTTGTTTTGATGAATATTTAATCATTTTTCATCATGTCTTACGACTTTTAAGTGTTTGTTACTCCAGTCCGAGAAAATCGATTACCATGCCACAAATATGAAACCTCCGTTGAGCTATGCCCAGCTGATAATTGATGCTATGGCTGAACGTAAGGTGAAGAAAATTACTCTATCCGAGATCTATGAGTATGCGTCGAGACGCTATGCTTACTACAGAAGTTCAAAGGGGCCATGGAAGGTTTGTTTGGTTTGTCTATTATGGAATAATTCTGTATCACCTGTCCTCTTGCTGACCGTAGAGTAACTCAGGCATCACTGAATTTTTCACTAGTCACTGCTGCGTGCAAGAGTAGCGCAATGGCTTTTATTTGCTTTTAGGAACCGCTGAACATTATTCTTTTTCCAGTATCTCTGTGTAGAATTTTGAGCATGAGGTTAGTGCACTTCCTGATGTGCGCTTGAGCTCCTATGAGTTATAGTCGCTGACGATTCTTTTCCATCGATGTTTGTTCTGATACATCATGCGATCGGCCCGGCTGATTTTCTACCTTTTCGCGTTTATGAAAACGTCTCTGCTCTCTGATAGTTGGTATAGATTGGCACTTTGGATTTCGTCTCTAATTTGCGTAAAGAGGGGTGCTCCCAATTTCGTCCTCCCGATTACGTTTACGTTGTCGCCGAAGGATTCTTCGCCCTGCTTGTACAGTGTACATGTTTCGACACGTGCGCTAAGGCAAAAAGGTAGGCACAGCGTCAGATACTTTTTCCCTTCTTTGCTGCATTGCCGCTGCTCTTGAAGGCCAAGGCCATCAACTTTGTGTTAAATTCGATCATCAAATTGGTTTTCTCCATTGTCTTTGTGGAAGCTGTAACTGTTCCCTTTGAGCGTTGGGGTGCCGTCATGTTAGTCTGGTAAGTACCGAAATACGATAGGGACTGGCCGACTTGTGGGTCCACGTGAGCACAACCATGCGGCATGCCTCATATATCTACGTGAGTAAAGATAGCAAATGTTAAATTGTCGCAGTAAAAAAGGATAGCATCCACTTGATCCATCTGCATTTCAGGGAAGAATAAGGTCGCTTTTGATCCTGGTTTAACCTCTTGTCTCCCACTTTGGGTCAAAGCACTTACCTTCACGACTGAATGGTCGGAAATCCACTTTATTCCGTATACAGAATGGATGGTAGACGACATCATTGGTTGATAAGAATCGGCTGAACTATATAACGTTTGCCACGACCGACTTTCTATTAACCTCGGCATTGATCAAGTGATTTTCTTCGTATTTTTGTTGAGCAAACGCGAGGTGTTATTATTCTTTGTTCACGACTAATCTGACGTTTCGGCGGATTTCGCCTTCCTCAGAGCCTGGAAAGGTCAAGTTGATAGCAATCTACTCGGCCAGACGCCTCCATAACCAAACAAAGAAACCCCAAACCAAGATTTCAATCACTTTGAACACAGCTTTGCACACTCACCGCTTCCTATGAGGTTTCCACTAAGTATGTCACGTAGAGACCAACCGCACAGAAATCACGTGGAAGTATAATGTGCCCCTCACATTAGAAAAGCAGTTTTATATACTGCCCTATATCACGCGTGATAATGAGGCATTCTTCCCTGCGGTTCATTTTCGGATTTCTGGAATTAATCCAGAGTGCCTCGAGAGTTTTTCGCGCCTGTGTTCTTGATTCGCGTGCGAGGATCGTGACACATACTTCGAAGTCGTCCCCGTTATATAACGTTTGCTATTGCTGTATCCTATGAAGTGTACAGCTTAGAATTTCCTGTGTACGGTCCTGTCTTCAATTTATTCAGGCCTCCTATTTGACTCTTAAAAAGTCGTCGCTTTATCGGAAATACATATAATGAAATGTTGTCGCTGTTATTTTTGGATCCTTCTTGTTTTCTACTGCTATCTAATTCCATTTTATTTTTGCACTTAATGAATCCTATTTTGTTGTCTATGCATTCTCATTCATAAGTTGAAAGTGGCACGGAGATATAGATCTACAAACCTATATGGCTTCACTTCATTCGTGCCTGGTAGTCCTAAGCAGAAGCCTATAAATGGTGCACGACGGTCTTCGTGTCAGCGGTTTTCAATCGGATATTTATTGTTATGAGAGGATAACACGACATTTTTTTCTTTTTGCTGGAATCGTCAGTGCATCACTTTTTTAAATGATGGACCGTAGTAGAATGTTAAGTGGAAAGTTATCTAATCCACTTATTTTTGCTTCTGTGACTTCATCGTGATGATGGAGCCCGTTGAAGATGGAGGAAAGCGCAGAGCTTAGTTTGCGTGAACTTTGAGCTATTCCAAACTCTGGTTTCAAGCAATTTACCTTTTATATAAGTAATTTCATCCGCTCGATTAAACACAATTGCTTTATGGCTTCAAATTTGGTGGTAGAAGGTTCTGGTCGAGTAGGGGACAGTAAATCACTTCGTACCAATTATTTTTCAAAAAGGAATATGCAAAATGACATATCTCTGGACTTTTTAAACTTTTTAGTGTAATTTATAAAGTGGAACATATCCTCTGCCTCTATGTGACTAAAAGCAGATGAGAACAAGGAAGTAAAACTATTGTGGTGATGTACTGATATATTTAAAAACGATGCCTAGTGAAAATCGTTATTTCATAAAAGGTAAGATGTTGTTCCAGAATTCTATTCGCCACAATTTATCATGCAATCAACTATTCAAAAGGATACCCAGACAGAATGGCGAGAAAGGAAAGGGTTCATACTGGACAATCAATGAGGCTGGGTGAGATCTGCGACAACGTTGTTAAAGAACATAAAAACTCTTTAAACATTTATGCAGTATTTCAGCAGTAACACTTCAAACTTTTCAAATAAAAAGACCAAATTAAAAGCTAACGATGTGGAGGATGGCACTACGAAACCAACCTCTCGTGTGAATTCTGCTGTACTGCAGTACATGGATTCTATTCGAAATCGACATAAACCTATCGCTCCTCAAGGTTTCCTCATTCTCTATAATTCGAGTAGATTTTACTATTCAAACAGAAAGTTCACTTATTTGTTTTACCTGTAAGTAGTATGTAGTGGATTATGCTGGAAGCATGGATACGTGTTCACAATACCTCTTAGTGAAGATTTCTGTCTAGTGATGAGTGGTTTCTTGGTGTCAAATTGCGATCTGTGGTAAGGATACCTTGACCTGCAACTTTTTTGGACAAAATTTAGTTGAATGATGACAAACCCCTGTGTGATCCAAAGAAATGCGTTGTGCAGCTAGCTCAGAACCCAAAGAAAGAGAAAATTATCCTAACCATCAAAATTTCTGACATTTGGAAACTGAGCCTGCACCAATTGTAGGAAGAGTCCATCCAAGTGTTCAGTTGCTTTCTTTATGCAGTTATGAGCAAAATGTTTAATAAACAAACGTTTTCACTCACTAACTCTCATGCTTGTTAAGTGAGTAAAAAAATTCGATGGAATGTGAAATGAATAAGCGTATAAAGTGTCAGACTCGTCAGTCAAATTGTTATTTAACCTCAAAAGAGTCGTAATCGGACATTTCAGATATATCCCTCTTTGACGAGCCCTTTTCAGTTGCTTGGGATGATCATTCACTTTTGAATTGTGGGTATAGCTTTCAAGATGTTTATTAGTGAAATCAAAAATGTTTTACCGCACTGGGATGTTTTCAGACGAAAACAGTTCACCAGTAGGTTCTTCTGTGCAATTGGACCTCTTTGATTGCTCTGTTGCTGACGTTGGATCTTCGTCAAACGATCAAGGCATCACTTCCGAATACAATTGGCAGGGTGAACTCTCATCTTATGATCTTGAAGGTTTGTCGATGAATCCATAAGTTAAAGATTTACCGAAGATCTCCATTTTTCCTTAACGTTTAAGCCGGAGCGTTCACTATTACAGAATTGGAAATGGAAAATTAAAAAGCTATATTTATCTCCCTTCTGAAAAAAAGAGGATAAAGCTTTTGGTGTCGATCTATCCCTGATGGATGCGCCATGCATTCGACTTCATTAAGCATCGTTGGAAGTGATTAAATGCATATCTGGCCTTTATGCATAACTCGCGGTGGCCTACCGTTGTATCGAGTGCAGGGATCGATCCCAAGTGTGTATCGCATGGTGCCTACGACCGCTGCGCCACACGCACTTTTTCCAACTAACCGTCATTAAACCTCGGAATAATAACCTCGGAACTGATCAATATGTCTATCTCACAGATAGGCTAACATTGTTACCAAACATTTATTCGGCTAACGTTTCGACGTCTTCGTAAAATGACTTCTAAACGGCGGAGATGTCGAGACGGCGGGCGAACAAATATTAACAACCTCATATTAATTTTTCAATTAAAGTAGGTACATTGTATAATAGTGATTGAAGATTAAGCTATAAATTGTTTGCATCTATATCTTAAGAGGGGGCGCGTGTGGCGCAGTCCTTGGAGGCGCCACTGCGATACACACGTGCAATCTATCTCCTGGCCCATGGCCCACCAAGCCCTCCATCTCTTCGGGGTCGGCAAATTGGTACCAAACCTGTCTGAGAGGATAGCAGCACTGGCTCAATACATCGGTTGGCCACGGCTAGTCTTGCATAAAGGCCAAATATGCATTGAATCACCTCCAACGATACTTAATGAAGTCGAATGCATGGCGCATCCATCAGAGATTGATCAACGCCGAAAGCTTTATCCTTTTATATCTTAAGAGGGTGTTGTGCTTTCCTTGTTCAGAAACGGTTATAACCGATGTATATCATCGTTGTGGAAATTATCTGTGTCGAATGAGTAGTTTTAAAGCCCCTTCGCTACTTTGTATTTATTTTCATAGCACTTGCTTTTTTAAATATTCGATAACGAGTCGTTAAGAATTATGCCGACTCTCCGATTAATTTCTATTTTCTCGTTGCTGCTTGTGATATGTCTGTTCTTTCGGAGGACTGAGGTATCCGTACCATTAAGTGTACAGGTTCACCAATATACACATTCGTCGACGGTTGTGAATTTGAGAGAAATATAGCGCCCTGCGGCGAAGATACCATAGGAAGGCCCAGGATTCCTGGAATGACTTTGTCTTTTAGCCAAAGGTCTGGTTGAAAATTGAAAAGTTCAAATTCGTAGTTCTGAGTGGCTTTGTTGACTTAATAGCCTGTTGCTGAGAACAACGTTTTGATATTATTCGGAAAACTTCATGGCCACCTTAAGGCGGTAAACAATTTAGGGAGCTTTCCCTTCAAATAATTGAATTTCGGTGAGAGACATCCGCACTTGGTACACTTCTTAAGGGGCACTTTCTCACCCTTTGGAAACACCTTTCTTAACTTGAAAGCAGTGTACTTGAAATAGACGCTATTCTCATGAAGATTTATCGTTTGTCGGTGAATTCTTTTAAATGTATGGTAGTAATTTAATCTATCCGCTCATTTTCAGGTTTTCCGATTGAACCGTTTGTGAGTCAATTCGAAGAATTTCATTGTGGTAGCATTGACATCGATCCAAACACACCACCACAATGGCAGGACGTCGACCAGTACTACGATGAACTGATGCGATTAGAGAGCGAGGAACATTTATAGTTTTAATTCAGCATTCAATATCTCTCATCTGTGCACAAATTTTATTTTGTCTCGAAATTATTTTTTTTTTCATGTGTCTAATCATTTCCCGTGCCAGAGTACTTCGGTTTCTTTCATCCGTACATATTACCTTACTTTTACAGCCATAACATACGAGCACATTTTTCGTTGTTCATGCATCCTTTGCAGTATTCCAAATTGTTTGAAAGTTGTATAAGCTGTGTGTATAAATTATTTGCAAAGAACGTCACATGCTAATATAAATATTGCAGTGTTGTAAAACAAGTTTCTTTAAAATTGTTATTAAGAAGAATTCGTTAGATGCTGCTATCAACATGGCGACACACCAATGTGAAATTCATTAAGTTTTATGACTTAGTTTTAGAAATTTCTGAAGTTACTAGTCTGTATTAATTTCCTCGATCGATCGAAAAAGATAGAATAATTGAAAAGTAACCTTGGAAAAATGCCAGGAAATGAAGGGCTAGATTTTTTGACAATATCTTACTTGGATGCTTGGATGTTTTGTCTTTACTGGTTGTACGGCTCTCAGCATAGTTTCCACTTTTTCGGAGTTCTGCTGGTTTAGCTACTGTTGTTCCCCGGAGACCCGTGGTCGGCCTAGCCAAAGTCTGTCCCAGGTCCTCACCACCACGTGCAGTCCCTACCTTTGTGGATTAGAAGGAGATTTGATACCATGCGACTGTTTTGATACTAAGACGGTGGCTGATCCTGGTAGTGGTTTCTCTTAGCTGGGCTTCCTGATGGAAACGCCGGACGCCCTCTCAGCTTGGGAGACCCTGCTAAGGAATGAATCCTTCTGCTTCACATCACAGCCCTGTACCCAAGAGCACCTCCTAACAAACATATGGTGGTAAACCGTTGGGAGGTTTTCATCGCTTCTCGACTTTTTGTCGAAGATTAAAGTTTATATGTATTCTTTCTTGATAAGCTTACACGAGGTTGATAAATATATTTATTTTCGGCTAACGTTTCGACGTCTTCGTCTTCCTCAGAGCCGGTGATCCGAGTCGATGGTCCATGCTCGTTGTTCGCCTCGACGTTGCGTCTTCGCCTTCGTGTCGAGCCAGATCTTCCTCAGTGAGCCATCTTCTCGAACGAGCATGGACCATCGACTCGGATCACCGGCTCTGAGGAAGACGAAGACGTCGAAACGTTAGCCGAAAATAAATATATTTATCAACCTCGTGTAAGCTTATCAAGAAAGAATACATATTGATTAATCACACCGAGGTTTAGGGAAGGTCGGTTTCGAAAGATTAAAGTTTAGTTTAGTTTTGGCAATTTCGACAACACTAAACCTTCTACATCATTATAATCGATAAAGCACTTAAAGTTGGTGCACAAGAAACTACAAAATTTCGTCTCTCACTACAAAACAGCAGCACTGCATTTTAATCTTTTAAACTTCCACAAGGTTTCGCTGCTAATATGTGAAATCGTTGTACTCGTTAATAGAATGAGTGGAATAGTTAAAAGCGAATCTCCAAGCTGATAAGCTTCCGTGAATTTTCGGTGTGTGCATGCGTGCGTGCGTATCCGTGCGTGTTCGTGGGTGTAATTAAGATTTTATAAAATTGAACGTGAACAGTCCAGTTTCTACCACTCCTTCAGACTCGGAAGGAATACGGCGGTTGATGTTGGTATTGTGTATTAAGATAGTTGCTAGCAACATTTTAAAGTTTTTTTTTTTTAAATCTGAGCGTTTCAGTTCGTTACGGGCGCTTGGATTTCTACTTGCAATGAACTGGAACTTTGAATACAAAATTACTATGATACAATATGTTCATTTATATGTCTCAAATAATGATTTTCGCTCGATGAATGATTCGACGAAAAATCCACAGCTGATCGTAGAACTTTTGAAAATCACCTTTGAAAATTCTTAGGTATAAGAATAATATTGGATTTAATCTTGGATACTTGGTTACTTGGACGGTCCGTCTTCACGAGCTGTGCAGACCCCAGCACATATGCCATTCGTTCCTTTTTCTTGCAATCGTAATCCATGGTGGTGGTCTTGTTCGAGTATGGCAACGGTTGCGAGTCTCATACCGTGATCTGTAAAACAACTGCAGCTGCAAGTACAGTTGATTAACTTTGCTTACGAACTTGTCCGCCTAACGTGTAGGTGGCCATCCAAAAGAACGTTTGCATTCTCTTGGAGTCCACTCTACTGTTCTTATCTTCGATCTGTCATCGGCTCTTCTCATTATGTGACTGGCCCATCTATGTTTCGCTGTCGATGTATATTCTCCTGGATCTCGAAGATGTGACAGATTTCGAAGGTCAGAGCTTCGCATTCCGGATAATTATTGGGAGTGCCACTTATATTTAAGAAGACATCGCTCAAGCGCTCCATGAGTAGTGCGAAGCATTCTTGACGTTGTTGAAGTATCAACCTACGTCTCTGCAGCATAACAGAGCGCTAGGAGGACTGTAGAATCAACGAGATGAGCGCGGATTTTCGCGTCCTTCGGTTGGTCGGTGGCTTCTTTGAGAGGCCCGAATGCGGCCTAAGCTGTTCTCCTTCTTATATTCAGTTCCTCCTTCATGTCGTTTTCCATGTTCACTGATCGTCCAAGGTAGACGTACGAGGTGGTCTCTGCAATGAGAGGACCAACCAATTCAATTTTTTCGCCTTCGCACCGTGGGTTTTTCACGAATTGGGTCTTCTTTCGATTTATGCGAAGTCCGCTTTTTCTCCGCTTCGTTGAGCTCGTTGAGCTCATCACCTCTGCTTCGCTATCTTGAGAAGATGCAAAACGAAGGTTTGATACGAATTTTCCATCAATACGGGTGCCTTTCTCATCCCAATCGAGTGATTTCATTGTCTACTACATTGCGGCATTGAACAACTTTGACGATATTGTGTCGTCCTGTCGACCCCTTTTACTATGGGTATTGTAAGAGGTCGATGGAAAAGCTGTATCTTCGTACTGTAGCTCCGATAACAGTCGGACAGAGTTCTTATGTAGGACGTCTCCACTCCTTGGTCGACGAGCGCTGATAGGATTGTATTCGTTTCGACATTGTCAAACACTTTCTCATAGTCGACAACGCTTAGAACTAAAGGCAAGTAGTATCCCCGACAAACTTCGATGACCCTGGACACGGTTTGGATGTGGTCCACGCAGCAAAATCCTTTCTTGCTTGCTCGACTGGTTGGACTTCATCCAATGTCCTTGATATGCGCGAGAGGATAATCTTCGTGAAAAGCTTGTAGAGTACACTTAATAAGCATATGGCATGATAGTTACGAAGATCCTTTCGGCCTCCTTTCTTGGTTAGGATAACCGCGCTCGACGTCCTCCACTGGTCTGGGATTTTCTCCTTTTGAAGGTAGCCTGTCATATGATTTGCGAGAAGTACATGTAAATTTTGGCCTCCAGATCTTAGGAAATCGGCGGTGATATTATCGGATCCTGGAGCTGCGCCTCTTTTCATGCTTTCTATCGTAACTTGAACCTCCGATGGATGGATTCCAGGTGGTTTTCCTCCAGCGGGGATTTTAGGGTCCGGGACGGGGATTGTGGAACGGAAAAGGTTGGTGTAGAACGTTTCCGCTATTAATTCCATATCATGGCGAGAAGTTTTGATGATCTCATCGTCGTTCATCAGGGCTGACAGCGGAACATTAAATTCACACAAGTCCCGACGGCATTTTTTTCAGACTGCTTCTTTTCTCTGCTGTTTCCAGTATTTTCTTCTGCTCGTACCGTTGTAGACCTTTCTGCAAAGCTCTTCTACAGCTGGCATTTATTGCTGGGCATGTTAAATAGTAGGATCATGCTTCAGTTTCCTTCTCTTTTCGAACAACTCCTTAGTAGTGATGGAGATGGGATCCGACCTTCTTGCTTGAGGATCTGAGGCGAATTCGGCACAGCCTTTCAGTCCTTCGACAAGCAGCTCGTAGTCTTCGGTTAGGTCTTCTTTAATCTTCCAGTGACGTTAGGACAGGACTTCGTTCAGAGTTTTCTCGTTATATACAGCTGGACTTATTCCTCCTGGTCAATGAAGAGAGTTCTTTTCCAGCTTGCGGCTGAATCGAATCCTCGCGCGAAGGAGGCGGTGATCGGAATCAGTACAGAGTAACGGGACTACTGTTGTGTCAAGTAGGCACCATTTTCTGTTTGTCAGAATATGGTCGATCTCCGCATGAGTCATGCCGTTGGGAGACTCCCATGTCGAGCAGCCGCTTTCTTTCTTTTGGAAAAACGAGTTCCCATGGAAGAGACGTGTTGCTGACTGGAGTCCTGGGAGGCGTCCAATTCTTATTTCTTTCTCTTAATCCAAAATTTCCGATCCTGTATTCGCTCTCGTTGGCTTTTCTTATTCTGCGTTAAAGTCTCCGACAGCAAATTTATGATATGCTTTATTGTTGCGGATGACTTCCTCCAACTGACAGTAGAACGCATTTAATTCGTACTCATCATCTGCGTCGGTCGGTGAATAGCAGTTGATGACAGTGATCTTCTTATGATGCGGCAGTTGAAGACGAGGGACCGCTATGCGAGGGGAAAGGATCTCGTATGAGTCGACGAGTTGGGCAATGGGCGGATGGACGACAAAGCCTACGCCACCGACATTTCGCGACAGGACCTTTTCTCCATGAAACACAAGAGTCCCGTTGTTTAGTTGCCGTATGTCGGTCTTCTTGATTTTTGTTTCTTGTAATGCGATCACATGAAATTTAATGCGATCTGGGGCTACAAGGAGGGCGTGAAGATCGACGTCTGTGGAGTGTGTTCTGGCATTATACGTGTATAGTAAGAAACAATCTCCATGGCGTGCCGTGTGTGTGCTTTTCAGATCCGGTTCCAATGACGTCCTGCGTAACACGAGATTTTCTAGCCTCTCACTGGTCGTCTCACTGCCTGACGTCATAGACGGGAGCACCCAGTGTGCGGGGTGCTGAGGCGTGCAACTTGGTCCTCCCTGGACTCCTGACGTAACCTTGCAAGGACGTATCCAGGTCTTCACCATTATGTTGATCAGAGCGAGGACGTTGGATTTAAAACAACGATATATTCAACTTCCTCTGTAATATTGAGTGAGAATCGAAATCCACCAGCATTTATTCGTTTATCCTGTACCTGCTCAATAAACAGATATTTGCTTACCAACGACATCATCGATGACAGACTCCATTGAAGTGCTTTCCGCTGTGTTTGTTAGGTCAATGTGTTGTTCTCTGAACTAATCAGAACTAGATCGATAGAAAACTAGCTGAGAGACAAACGAAACGAAGGACTCTCATGGTGTGGTGATAAACGCATTAGTCCATGGAAGGGTTAACAGCGCGTTTGATCCCCACCACAGACACCTGCGGTCCGGAGTTTTGCAAATATCTCAGCATCGTCATAATCAGGCCTAATCATTCGATCACCATATGTGTGTGGTTTAGTAGCCAGGAGTAATCGAGATGTCGCATCAGATTTCGGATCACTTCTATATCACATCTTTATTCGTATGTATTCCTATGCATTCGTCTTACAGCTGCCTTCACGCCACATGATTATCGTCCTTGTGTTCCGCATACATCTGCCCCATGTTGACTTCTCATCCTCATCATACTAACCACCGAATTGCAGATATGTCCATACACCGTCGTTTAAAGGCTTCGTGTTAGTATTTACTATACCAGGTTTTAGTGATTCAAGGCGAGTCATAGTGGTGGGGGCATAATAATTATAATGTTGTTACCGAACAGGGACATCTAAACAGTGAAATGGTGAACGAACGCCTAACACGTTTAAATTGAAGAAGCAAGTGCGAAGTAAAAATTTGCTACTGCTCATACTTGTTAGGTAAGTAAGAAAAGATTAATTAAGCGACTAAATGTTTAATTGAATGCAAATGACTATCGTTCTATTCGAAACAGGTTCTTCTGTTGCTACCACATCACGCTGTGTTCTGTTGACTCAGCCAGGGAAATTGAAAAGTAGCTAGTGTGAATATGAAATCAAGAACTGACGTCATCCTCAGTCACTCTCCTCATCTATCCATCTTTCTTCATTCTTACCTCATTCAATAATGACGGCGAGGTTAGTCCGTCTCAAGACACGCCAACTCGTCTAGTTCACAGCACTATGTCCACCCACTCACACGCGAACTAAACCGCGTTCGCTCTCTACTTTCACCTAGCTATTTCTTGTCCGCTTTTTGTATTATCTATATTATGATACATGATATCATGTATTTATTTATTGAAATCAAAAACTGTATCAAAAATTGAGAAATTTCTTAGAAGTATACGGCGGTTCACAGTTACGATTATCGATCCTTGTCATGTTTAGTGCTTCTCGGACGTGACCTTTTAAGATATTTCCAGCATTTTTCTAAACATGGGGCGCGTGTAGCACAGTGGTTAGAAGGGCTCTGCAATACACATGGGATCGATCCCCACCCTGAAGCTCACCAAGCCCTCTATTCTTCCTAGGTCGGTAAATTGGTACCATGGCTTGTCTGGGAGGAGAGCAGCACTGGCTTAATGCATCGGTAGGCTACCGCAAGTCGTCTTAAAGGTCAGGTATGATTCAATAACCTCTAACGATGCTTTAATGAAGTCGAATGCATGGCGCATCCTTCAGGATTGATCAACGAAGAGAGTTTTTTTCCTAACATGTACTTTGGTACGTGGCAGAGAATATTGCTTCTTTTGTTATTCCCGCATTCCAATTTCATCACTGCTTCCAACATCGCGAAAAAAAATTTTACGGTGATAAACGATCATGTTATTGTATTATTCCATCCCATTCATCTTTATCTATGCAAAAGTGTGGTAATACTCGTATATGTAGCTCATCAACAAGGTTCACTCAGCACTTTACTTCAACGCATAAGGCCGTTTGTGCAGGCGTAGTTTGGATTTGTGCAATCGGTCGGGACGAGGCTCTGCATCGCACGCTCTCTCACACGCGCCTCATTTCGGCCTCTATTTAGTTACTGTTCATTTCATATGCAAGTCCGCATTAGCATCAAATGTGTGGAACGGGAACCAGTCGTGCGGTGAACACGTTCGTTTTAGTAAATTGTTTTTACCGTGCTTGATTCTCACTCTTACTCATGTTTTACAGCAGAGGTCGTCGGTTAGTCTTTGAAAGGAGAAAATCTGAAAATTCATACACAAGTTTGTCTTCAGTCCCACGTATTACACCTGAGGCTTGAAAAACCACACCATGTTTCGCCTTACTTTGAGAAACTGCAGGTCAGTATTTGGAGAGAGACATAATGTAGTCGCATCAGAACAAGATTTCGTGTTGCATGGATAGACGTGTTTCTCTCCATAGCTTAATTTAGTGTCCGTACTTTCTGATGAGCTGAACAACTGGACTGGACGTCCAGTGAACTTTCAGATGCTTAAACCTGTTTGCACTTTATGGCTTTGTTTTTCTCACTTATTCTCTTCTCTCAAACAATAAAGCTCCTCTATCACAAATTCTAGCAGTGTTTTTACAGAATTCTTTTCTTCGTAACTCAGTTTGTAGCAAATAATCGTTTATGGACATAGAAAATTAGAGCCTAAAGTTAACAATGTCTTTCTTCAGGTATATGAGCAGTGTCCATTGATTGCGCTAGTTTCGTTGTTTTCTTTGACATCGCACCTTATTCCCCATTTTCATCGTTTGGCGCTTCCTCACTGAATTCGGAAATAGTGCACCTTGAACTACTTCTTTTCCATTAGCATGCGGCGTACGTAACATTCTCCACTCTTTCTAATTATTTCATTGATTAATTACGACTCACTCTGACATTAGGTTCGTGGCATTCGTACTATCCAAATCCGTCTCTCAACTATTCCGCTTTCCAATTTCTATTTTTTGTCATCTCTACACAGTTTTTCATGACGAAGCAAACAAATGACTCACTGATTTTTGAAGTAATGAACCAGGTAGCTAAATCTTAACTGTTACTAGAGCAGTTACTCGAAGGAAACGTTTTCAATATTTCTGAAACAACCCCTCGGCCACGATTTTGTTCATTTTGGAGAGGATTTATTTTTAAATTGCGTATTGAAATTGTTAATGTGAATCTGGTTAGAGCTCTCATGATGCCTCTATGCTTCTTATTCTTCAACCTATCAGTGAGCCAAACAGCAGCGAAATGTTCTTTCCTTTCATTTGTCAGAAAATAACATACGTATTCGATAGGTGGTTGATACCAAGAGCTAAAAATCATGTGAAATCTTTTTTACGGTGTTTTTTTCCCTTTAGTAAACTCATCAAAAGTTCACTAAATTTTCTATGAGTGGTTAGTTCTATGAAAAATGAAAGCCAATCAGTCTAGAGTAGGGTTTACTTACTTGATACTTGAACGGCCCGTCATCACTAGTTGTGCGGACCCCGAGCATAATCACCATTTTTCGTACATTCGCGACAGGCAGTCGCAGCCCTTTGGATCAGAGGGAGGTTTAACACCATGCAACTTTGATACCAGGACGGTGGTGGATTCTGGTATTGGTTTACTCTTGGCTAGGCTTCCTGTTGGAAGCGCCGGACTCCTCAGCTTGGGAGACCTTGCTGGGGGGCGAATCTCTCCGCTGTACATCGCAGTCCGATACCCAGGAACACCTCCCAGCCACGATGTGGTGGTAAACCGGTGGGAAAATGAAATCCAATTGCATGTTAAAAACAGACATGTTCTGATTATCGAGCCGTAAAATTTTTGTTTATTCCAAAATTCCATGTTGTTAATTCGCAATTCGGTTTTAGGTTAGATGAAGTTATGAAAATTGTATGGTTTCAAAATGAGTCCCGCTTTTTGAGCTTCTACTGATTTTTCTCACTTCATGACCGGGTGGACGGCGAGATTTTGCTGTGAAGATGATGCAGTTGTGGTTGGATGAACATTTTGCGTTAAGAAGACCGCTGATCACACTATCTGTTGATTTGGAAAGAAGAAACATAACAATATTCATCTTATTCTAGTCTTTGATGGAGAAATTACAAAATGGAATAATATACTCGTATCATGAATAAATCAAGCCTCATCGGCAATGTTTTGACATTTTGCTGAACTTGGTGGCTTTAGTAGTATCCGAAATAGAATGCCAGATATGAGCAAAATTTCATTGTTATATATTTAGCGTTTTTGTGGGTTTCAATTTCATTAAGTGTAGTTGTTAATTATAGTGTTTTCTTTCAAGCGGCGGATAGCAGAGTGGTAGTGATGCCCGTCATCAAGAGCATGGTCCTACTTCGATTCCACTCAGGGCCAACCAAGCCTCTCATCCCTCCGGGGTTGGGAAATTGGTACCAGACTTCTCTGGGAAAAAATGCACCCTCTGCAATCCAATTGGGAAAGCTTCTGCCCGGCTATCTCAGGACTCCTGGGAGAATTGCTCGAACAGCATTCTACGACATTCAAGATGAAATGGAAATCCTCAAGCAGCAACCCAAGCCACTCGTAGAGTTGGAAGATTTTCGTGGATTGTGGATGCGAGGAAGCGAATTGAATGTGAGAAGTGCTAGGATTCGCACAGCGGACGCAAAGACGGGTCGTACAAAATAAAAAAATTAGAAAAGTAAAGGTTTTCTTTTAACCTATAGTGTCAGTATGGCAGTATCATCTTCTGAATTGCAATAAATGATTGAAAATTTATATTGATTTTCGTTAACATTTCCATTCATTGACAACATATGGTTCTACTTGTATAGCACACAAGCTGGTCAAACAATCGGCTTTTCTTTCACAGCAGTGTGCTGGTTCTCTTCACATCAATAATGTGTTGTTTTTGCTGCTTTACACTGAACCATTTCCATCTATCTTCTAAAGTTTTTGAAATATTTAATATGGATGTGTAAAAATATTTGACGAGTTCTCCAATATACGACTCTCTTAAATGATTAGCCAGCTACTGTTGAGGTAATTTCGCAGGTTTTCATGTGACTTTTCCTGGAAGAACTTTATTAAGAAGAATGTGACAACTGTTCGTAAATATGTTGAAGTAGTTGAAAAACGTTTGTTTTCAATAAGACTTAGTTTATCTCCTGATTTTTTTCTTTAGCAATTTGTGTTGAGTAGGTGTCCTAGAGCTTATAACAAACCTAGTAAATCTACTTATAATAATATCGGGAAGAAATTTCGTCTAATATGTCTGAAACAGCTGCTTTTACGACATTTCGTCGTAGACGCTTTCAAAAAGTGGACGAAAACGTTATGAGATTTTAGGTTGCATCGAAAAGTTCTTAATAGTTGCATGGGAAATATCTAAGAGTTATCCATGATTACCGCTCAGCCACATATTTCCACCCTGTGCATAAAGACGGGGCCATTAGTCACGAGGGTGGTTGAGAGGTTCCGAGATCGTTGATAGTAGGTTAGAGAGGGACCAAAAGCGACAACGCATTCTTCTCTCAGAGGCAAGTAGTTTCGAAGGTTAGGCTCTCTTTTTCAACTGCATCGCATTTAATCGTCTGTAAGTGCACAAATCTTCATTTAAGCGTGCTTGGGCATTGGCAGGGTGTCTGCTACAGGTCGGATCGAAAACTTGACGTGAGTTGACTAAAAACAATATGGGAGACTGTTTAGAGCGGTTTCCAACAAAGACATCTATTGTAGGAGCACGTCAAGTTACCTCCTACCTTTACCGTTATTCAACCCGCACGACAGAACTACTTTTAGCCTTATCAACTCAAAAATAGTGCAAGCGATGTAGTGATTACGAAAAGATTGATAGTCTTCGTGTTTATCGAGTGAGCTGAGCCTACTGAATAGCTCTGACTGAGCAGCAGGGTAGATGGGGATTTCAGTAGTTCTTTCCGGAGTCGATCGTCTTTTATCGGTGATTCAATCATCAGTTTTTATCGAAGGGATATACATTTGATGCGAGCGATGAGTCATTTTGATGACGTGGCAAGTATTGCAAATCCAATCTCGCGCATTAAGAACATTCTATTAATTCCTTTTGATGTTAGTTTATTTAATAATGGCTGATTGTGCATTTGGATCCTTGGGTCTTAAGTCCTATGACAAGTGTATCAGTCTTTCTTCACTAATTTCGCTTTAATATTTTTGTACTCATTCGTGGTTTGCTTGCGTAGTTACTCATTGCATAAACAACAGAAATTGTCAGAGATGTATGGATACAATCCAGTTTATGTGAAACTAACGATCGCTTTAAACTTTAAACTGGTTGATCTCGGCTTTAGTAAAAACTCGTTCTGCAGGGTAAAACCACTGAAATATATAGACTGTTGGTTGCAGAATGTTTTTACCAAGATCAGCTTCTGTTTTTTTGGAGATCAGGAATCGTACTTTCTTCCCTTTTTTTAAAGTCAAGATTCGTAATTCAAATACGAGAGCATTTGAATAGGGGAGGTTTCGTTCAGGGAGACAAGATGATGTTCTATAATGTATGATTGGCGTTCGTCTGTGCCACTCTAATGTTGGAGATTTAAAAATTCGAACTGCTTCCTTCTTTTTTTTGAGAATTTTAATTCTGAATGCATTTGACATAAAAAAACCACAAAGATTACGAGTGCGATCAATATATGTAGGCCTGTTCTACAAATCTATGTTGTTCTCAAATTTTAAATACTCCAGTGATCTAGAAATCATCATCAGCTAAAACAGCCACCTTAAGGCGTTATGTGAGGATTTCTCCAGTCGCCAGTAGAGATAAGCTGAGTTGCGGATCGAGCTTTTTTTACCACTTTGGATTTACTCGCAGGATCCCGATGATTTGTTGCACGCGCTTACTTTAACCTGACCTTCTGAGCAGAGATATAGGGTTCCTCGGCGGAGTGGGCGATGCCAATGGAGATTCAATCCCCGAAGGAAAGGCTATCACTAAGCAGTGGAGGCTCAGTTTTTACTTATGGATCCATTGGATAAAGAGAAAAAAGCGCTTAGAATAATCATACGCATTTAATTTAAGGACGTGTTCAAGGCGATCAGAAATACTATTTTTGACTTAGATTTGCTCAAATTCGTTCGAATGACGATGATTATTTGAGTTATGTAAGCTAATTTTTTTTCTAGGACTATGTTCATACGTGTTATTTTCGCTTCATAAGAAAATTAATTGGCTTGTTTTTACTTTCTTTTTTCCGATTACACGATTGAGGTCTTAGTACTGGTTTGCTCTTTGCACTGTTACAATAGCTTTGTAGTCCAGCTGCACTGAGAATAAACCCAACAGAAACCGCTCTCATAACTTGCTGTATTAACGACAACATTCTACTGTAGGAGAAAGTTTCCAGAACTCCATTATGGAATAATTTCAAAAAGCAGTACCATCAGTATTTTTGATGGGATTTTGTGAATATATTTACATGTTTGACGAGATGGTATCCTAAACCATCATACTCACACGAGATGGTATCCTAAACCATCATACTCAGCATTCACATATACGTCACACGTGTCCAACTAGAAGTAGCACATCTATGGCAAATCATAGTGAAAATTTTGAAGGCAAGATTCAGTATAAGAGATTATTTTGTTTTGTTTTGTTTTTTTGGGAAAAAGTGAAAACCTTCAAAAGTCTGGAAGAATTACTTCTATACAGTAAAGATGAGTGTCCACTTCAAGTAGTGTTGGTGATTTTAAACTTTATTAAGGAATAGTGCAGTTTCATTCAATTTGGGAAAACATTATTATTTAAATACTTCCTAAGAATTCACCTGTGAGTTCATGGATACTTGAGAACTTTATGAAATGTTGACTGTAAATCATAACAGAAATGTTTCCTGCTATCGAATAAACAGCTTCTCCATGGTATTAAATTCACCCAGTCTATTTTTTACTTGGTATCCGTTTAATGGTGTTTGTTCCCATGGCATTTACATCGTTTCCCATATTTCCTCATCGATTCGACGCCCCAATGATCGCTTCCAGCTGGCGGCATATTCCAGAACAAACGTTGTGGCGGCAGCGGCAGAGGCGGCAGTGCGCTCGTTGGCGATGACCCTCACTCGCTGTCGGCCGGCACTCAGACCTCACTCACCCACGAGCAGCACAGCTGGTCGACTCGTCATCGCAGGACCGGGCAGCACTCGACGAATGATGTGCACTTCATCTCAACATCAAGCCGACGCATACAGGCCTAAGAGAATCAGTGCTGCCCCAAATTTCATTCCAATTCGTTGATAATTTCTGTTTCTTTAACACTTCTTTCATGGAACACGTGACACATGTATCATTCTGGCCCTGAATTATTAAAATATGTATCTATGCAAACGCCCTTGCCTTTGCATGGAACCTAGACGTTTTTGTTACAGTTATAGTGGTAACAATAACGAACTACGTCATCATAAAAGGGTTTAATAAGCCATCTGTAACTCCAAGAAAGTCTACGTATAAACTTAACCGTTTTATTTACTGCCTATTCTTTTTTTTAACGGCAGCGTATACATTGCGAAATATAACTTTAATGATGCTGAGATATTTGCAAAACTCCGGACCGCAGGTGTCTGCGACGGGGAACGAACGCGCTATTGTTATTTCCGGGGAGTAACGCGTTCACCACCACACCATGTGGGTCCTTCGTTTCGCCTGTCTCTCAGCTAGTTCTATTGATTTTTTGCCATTAACAATCACCACGCTGCCTCAGCTTAACTGGGTTCGTTGCCGATCTGAGCTCCCCAGATCAATCCCGCTGACGGGTTTCCACTGATAAATTTTCTGGTCTATAAAGTTGTACTTTGATTTACTGAAAATTACTATAGTTAACATCGAATGCCTCTCACACAAGTGAAGCACTGAATGACTCTAATCAAAACCTTCAATTTTAGGAAAGAAACAAGGGGTTTTATGAAAAATTTTAATGAATGGGTGAAATTTAACGCAGCATTAACTTTATTGGACAGTAATATGTGGTTTCAATTTGAGTGCACTATAAGATGCGAACAACTTCCTTTCCATTGTTAGTTTTGCTATCCCTTTTATGCTACTGAGAAACATACAGTAACCAAACGAAATTGTTACCAGAACTCTTTCAAAACTGTCATATTTTGCATATGATTTTCACTTCTCTCTTTCTCTGATGATGG
Organism: Angiostrongylus costaricensis; assembly: GCA_900624975.1. Classification (NCBI taxonomy): domain Eukaryota; kingdom Metazoa; phylum Nematoda; class Chromadorea; order Rhabditida; family Metastrongylidae; genus Angiostrongylus; species Angiostrongylus costaricensis. The sequence goes on from UYYA01004360.1 coordinate 113,949, forward strand.
TGTGTGTAACACTACGAGACGTCTTTATAGTTTCGAGCGACACAAACACCTAATTTTCTTGCAACATAAGAGAAAACATCTTTCTCTTGTGTTGCAGTTATTAGTAAGTTTACAGCATTGTGCTTTAGTTGTCGAACACAAAGAACGTTCCACATAATTAGGAAATCTTCTTTACGGATTCACCAACCAATAACGAGCCTGGATCTGGCGCCACATTTTCGCTAGACGTTCATAGAAATGCGAATGGTCGGAAGGAATTTCATTGTGTTTGATGCGTTACCAGTAACGAAATGCAGGTCTAGACCTGCTTTTCCAATGTTGACGTAATTTTCGAAACAAAAAAATTCAAATATTTTTTCGCAAGCATGCTTTCTGTTTCCTCTCTCTCTCTCTGACTCCCTTCCTTCCTCCCTCTCTCTCCCTCTCTCTCGCTCTCGCTCTCTCTCTCTCTCTCTCTCTCTCTCTCTGTAAAGCGCAACGTTGGTGACCCGAAAATGAAAACAAATTTTCATTCGATCTGTTACTAACTGGTTCCAATAAAATTACCCGAGATTTACAGTTTTAAACCAAGCTATTGAAATAGACAATGTGAGAGCAGCATGTTTGAATACGAGTCGGTTTCAGTCGAACTAATTTTGCAAGGGAAATGTTCAAAATCTTCATTATTGGCTTTCTTATCATTTTGGATTTCATTATTTTGGCCGTAGTACATTGTAAATCTGACCCTGACCTGCTTTGGAAAACAATTCCTGCAGACACAGCGATAACTTCCGTGCTCAGCCGTTTTTTATTAGCATAAAAACACCGATCGTCTTTATTCAGTCTTTAAAACTTATAGTTTCTAAGTGTAGACCTCTGTACCCCTTTGTTTTCCAATTTCTTCATATTTTTCACTGTTTTTTTCCATGTTCCTTTTCAGTTACTTCATCATTTCACTCTGTCCTTTTTCCAGTGATCTTTCCAATACGTGGTTTCTTAGAGTTTACTTTTTGAAATGGAGACGTGCTGGTTTTTTAAATAACTTACAGTTCCGCCTCACTTACTGAGTAATCTAGGGATGAATTCGATTTCTCGAGCTGTTACGTCACGGTTTAATGACATTTCCAATAAAAGGCAACGACTTGGCGGCGATGGAAAAGATAAGGACTTTGGTGAGTACCGTTAACATGACGATATCATTTCATGCTTGAATACCTCCCATGCGTTCCTCTGTTTAAGACAACTTCTAGTGTAGGAGTCATATATGACTCATCGTTGCAGGAAGTTATTTAGCCTTTCATTTGTGAGCACCTGTTTCACATCACATAGCAAACTTTATTAGTCGGAATAAGAACTAACAGAAGAATGATGATACGTCTTGGTTTTGATCTTATCAAACATTGTTAGAGGTGGTTAAATACATATCCTGTTTATAGAGTAGCTTTTCATTCCTATCCGATGTGCTATTTCATTGGATTTCGTCCTCCGAGACAAGTCTGGTACTAATTTGCCGACTCCGAAGAGAGATTGGTTGGCTTGCTTAGTGCGCAGGATTGAACCAATAACACTGCGCCCATTGCAGGATACAACTGTCGGCGCTACATACTCTACACTCTTTGTTATTCTACCAAAAAAGTTCCTGGATTTTGTCGAAGCTGATGTTTTGTTCCGCTCCTTTTCTTCGTCAAAGCTCGTAATGAAGAGGCGATTTAGCGAGCGAAACTACGTCCAGCAACATGTGATCAGGTCTACGAATGGGTAGTCCACATTTTCTACTGCATCCTCGCTTGCGTCAAATTTGCTGAAAATTGCCACTTCCTTTTCAGTTTCTCTTTTGGAGAATTGGAATCTCAGGAAAATGCGCAACCAAAATGGAAGTTTAGAAAGATTTTGTGCATATGGCTATAATGCCATGGCGCAAAGTCTGTTCTATAAGCTTCCAAAATCATCAGCTCTCCCGTGCTCTACTTATTCAAAACCATCCACAATTTACAGCAAAACCTACCGTCTGGAGAATTGTCTGTCAAACCTTTAAAGAAAGTTTTGAAATCGTAACTTATGCGTTTATGCGTAACGTTTCGAAAAAATATTACGGGTTACGACAAAGTTTGGCTGATTGGATAAGGCTATCGTCAACTGAAGGAGGCTCATATGCCTTGGCTGAACCAACCACTTCCTTTTTACCGCTTTCCACTCGAAGTGTTAAAACGCGATTCGTCCATCGATGACAATTATTGTAAAAAGTAAAACCTTTTTCTGCGTTATCCACGTATAATTTCGCTATTAATTTATCCGCATTGCCTTAATTTCATATCGTCCAGCATCTCGAACATGGAAGGTAATATTCTTTCATTGTGACAATAGTTGGTAATGTTAAGTGCATAGGTTTCTGTGCTCTGTGTAAATAGTATAAAATTGGTATCCTCAATTTTCGCGTGTGAAGAACTCGTGTATTACTGTTATGGTGTGCGAAAGCAAACAGAAAATCGAGCAGCAGAACATGGAACAAGGATTAATAGCCCTACAACTAGAATTGCACAATAGTCGACAATCAGTTGACTTGTGGTCGTCTATATAACTGTTATGTCGTTGAGCATAGAGTGACTGAAACGTACTCCAGTAAAATTCGTTTCTGTCGCGCACCAATGCGGCCCGGTGCAATTTGCTCACTTAGGAAAACAGCGGGCATTAGATTTTTCTTGCTAGGCCTTTCATATCGTCGTTTTTTGTGAGCGGTTACCTATTGCCAGCTCTTCGGCCGTCGTGGGTGCTCGACCTGTTTGTTCATTGGCCATTTCGTTTTATTCTACTGATGTTGGCGTGGCGCTAACTTGTCAATGGTGGTCCCAGACCGACTCCTGTGTGCTTCCTTTTCAATTCGCTGCGAGATTTTGTCCGAATTGATGTGTATTATAGAAACAGCATGGATACAGGTATACCCGTACCCATATTCTAAACCTGTGCAGCAAAAGAATTCGGTAACAGCTGAAATGAACATTTCAGTGAACCCAAGCTGGACCGATCCAACAACTAGTAATTTTAACTGTTTTGAACCACCGGAATTGATCATTTCAGAAGAAGATATCCATGAGGTCGGAAGTTCATCTTTGGAGGATTCTTTTTTAATTCTCCCATGCGTATCATATTTTTCAGATACCAACGATAAGTTCTCAATTTGAGAAGCGAAAACATTCCTCAGAAACGAAGGCTCCTCACATTTCGAAAAAGGTAAGAAGTCACCTTTACTTTTGAAGAATCTGTGCATGTCTTGTTGGTATTTATTTCATGAATTCATTTATTCTGAGAATTTGTTTCGTTTGTGTAACCATAAGTGGGACTAAAAGCAGTCAAATTAGGAAACACGATTGAAACTAGAACGAAATAAGTTTTAACAGCTCGTCCATTTCCACATATTACGCAATGTATTTCAACTAATAACTCGCTGGAAGGGAAGCAAATTCCAGAAACAAGTCTGAAGACTGACTTTCTTTTAACATCGGCAACTCAAAATTGCATAATTTGCCCCAGTGGTAGAGACGGTGATTGCATGAGCTCGGGTATAGTTTATCTGATCTCCT